>BMAW01024083.1:507105-536478 GCA_019974015.1 Nephila pilipes | reverse complement strand
GATCAGTGTGTGTCCGCATCCAATTGATGTGTTAGTGCATACATTAAACGGTGTTTTTTTCAAACTTCGGTTAATCATTTCGCGAGAAGTTTTATTCCTGTAACTCCTTTACATAATTTCCCCTACATGTGTTTAATTCTGGGTTAGGTCTCTCGAACTTTATTCCAATAACACATCCATGTGTTATATATAACTAAACTGCTGTTTAGAAAAATCCAACACCGCGAAGGAATCATCAGAATCAAATGAAATTCGCAAATGTCAACAGGATATATTATGCAAAATTAACAAAGTTTCAGATTTCATCAGGCAGTAGTGGCGTGGCGCGCAGCGCCCTCTGAATTGATGCTGAGTATAAATAAAGTGCTGTAGCGGGACGTTGAAAAGCCCATGATTATTTGTTAGTGGCAAACGTTTAGAGAGACCTGAGTATGTCAATGACGGAAGAATAAGAAATTCAAGCAAATTTACGGAGTTTGACAACGAGGAGGATAATCACCTTCGAGAAGGAGGATTCTATCGCGCAATAGCAGCTCGTATGCAGAACAGTTCCACAGTGATGTGAGTTTGGAAGCAGTGGACCGACGAGCACCGAAACAACTCGAAAACAGGTAATTGACGATAGAAGGTGATGCCAGAGCGCGATGATCGACACCTGCTCCATGTCGGTGAATGATCGCACAGCTTCCTCACAGGCAGCTGGCAGCACGTTGGTCACAGGTGCCAAATTGTCGGCTTCACACCGTCGCTGTCTGCTGCGTCGTGGATTGCGTAAGGCGTTTTATACAGGATTCCCCACGGCGAATCATCGACGGCTGCGTCGGCAGTGGGCTCTGGAGCACAGTAGACAGGCGAGCTGATTGGCACTAAGTTGTCTTTCAGATGAATCACGCTTCACCGACCCTATATGGCCGTGTTCGTAAGGCTAGACGTTAGCCATCAACGCTGCCTTCCGAGTGTATTATTGAACGACATAGTGGTCGGAACACCCGGTTAAAGTGGTCTGGGTGCGATTTCGTATCATGGACGTTTGATCCAATTTGATACGAATTTTGAGGGTAGTAGTTCAATAGCAAACAGGTCCGTGAAGTGCTACAGCCTGGAAGTCGTCTTTCCTTCAAGGCATCCCCTGAGCTATCTTCCTTTCAGCAGGATAATGCACGCCCACATGTTGCGCGGACTGTTCGAGTCTTCTGTTCAGCACAACGCATGCAACTTCTTCCTTGGCCTGCTTATTCACCGGATATGTCACCTATTGAGCACGTGTGGGATATGGTTGGTCGGTGTCTCGCTCGTGATCCGCGTCCTGCAGTTTCCAAAGACGAACTTTGGTTGCGCATACAAGGGATATGGAATTCTCTTCCTCAAGCAGATATTCAACATCTGTTTGACTCCATGCCACGTCGTATAGCAGCACTTATTGCAGCGCATGGTGGCTGCACCAAATACTGATTTCGGACGCTTAATTTGTTTCTTTTGTTTTGAAAATTTCATCATTTATTTGTATCAGTACAAGTCGTTTCTGCATTAAATTTCATTTGATTCTGATGATTCTTTCATGGTGTTGCATTTTCTACAAACAGCAGTATATATAACACATCGATCAATAACTCCCGAGATTAACCCAGAGATTTCGCTCGTAGTAAACCAGTAACCAGGTCTTTCTAGAGTACTAACCTTTGCTTGAAACGTGTCAAAATTTTAAGTCGATCGGACCAGGAAAAAAGTTTTTTGAAGTGAAGTGAAAAAGGTTTTTTCCAAGTGGGTGCCGCGATTGCTTTCGATGGAACAAAAACAGCAACGAGTCGATGATTCAGAAAGCTGTTTATCGCTATTTACTCGCAACAAAAAAGATTTCTTGCGAAAAAAAAAAAAAAAAAAAATTGGAAAAGCGTTGGAACGATTGTATCATCCTAAAAGTTGATTAACAAAAGGTGTTATGTTGATGAATGAAAAAAAAAATTGCAAAAAAAATGTTGTTTTCAATGTTAGACTCGGGAGTTATTGATCGATGTGATATATATATATATATATATATATAGGATAATTTACAGTAATTAAACTTGTGAAAAAGTTTTATAATTATTATTTTGTAGCATAGAATACCTTACTAAATTATTATTTCTAGTAATTTAATTAAGTATAATATTTTTCAAAATAAAAATATGTCAAAATCTATTCCAGAAATGTACCTTATTAACCTGAAATTCGAAGCTGTCTTACTGTCATAAATATTACTAATTATAGTTAGTGTACAATTACTTTCGTTAGTTTGAAATAGATCGAAGTTCATAAGTTGAAAAGATAAATTACGCGTACCTTCAGAAGGCTTAGAGTAATTCAGTATTAATAGATAATCTATGTATCTATGTATAATAAAACATTTATCTATATCAATGTAGTTATACCAATACTAATGTTAGTAAATATTCGCCAAACCATTACTTTTAGGTCTTTTTTGTGAAATACTCTTAGTTTGTTTAAGTTTTCTACTATTTTCTTTAATATAATTCTCTACAAATACACAATTGTAGATTTAAATGTATCGTACGAAATAAATAAATTAATATTATATTTGTTATAAATTATTAATAATACCTTTATTAAATCATCTATATATCTGGAGTTAAAGAGGTTTTCAAAATCATCACTAAGTACAGAAGATAAATCTTTTTTTTTTTTTATGTTCTTAATAATATCGACATAATTCTTAAGGGTAACAGTTTTATTAAGATTGTTAGTAGTATATCGCAAATTTGTTTAAGGTAATTTACTTGCTTTTGTAATAGAAATATTATATACATTAGTGGCTCTTCTAAATTAATGCGGTCTTATGAAATTTTAGATTAATAATGAGGTGATGTGAATTTCCATTTTATTATTTTATAATCCTATTTTTTGTAAGGAGGTGTTAATTTAAGATTGATTTCTCAAAGTATTTAAAATAATTCCCAAATAAATATTTTTCTTTTATATGTGCTTATAAAAAATTATATCACAATAATGCTTACAAATAATTGCATCAATAAAAGGAACTTTCATAAAGTAACAAAATTTAATTGTTTTTGTTAATCTGTCATTTTTAATGTTATGTATTTTAACCCATCTTCAGTTTAAGAACTTAAATTATTGATTCCTTTATAAATGTAGCATTTCTGCATCCTAAATTGCTTAATTGGTAAGCTATATTTAATAGCAAGATGTGATTAATAAAATTAAGAATTTCATAGAAATTTCTACTTTTGATAAAGTGAGTGGTTACTATTAGAGATCATAATTTGTAAAATTTGTAAACATTTTCATATGTCTAAGAATTTTCTTTTAAACTGTACGCAAATCTACAATAATGACAAATTGGTGCTCTTTATTAATATAATCCAAGTAATCTGTACATTTACAATTTTAGTTCATTATTCCCCATCTTTAATTTTTATCTTAATTAGAAACAAATCCACCTATTTTTGTTGTATTTGTGAGCTTTCTTAATTGAAATATTTTAATAGGATTAATTTTTTTGTTTATCAAATAAACCATTAAAATTAATCCTATTAGAATAGTCATTCATAGAACTCATAAAAAATATACAACATTATAATTTTCTTCTTTCTTCTTATTATATTTATAATTTATAATATATTTATTCATTAAGTAGTTTGTAATATCGTTAATGATATGTAAACATTGCTATGTACTTTACTTTCGTCTTTGAGGAAGCTTTTCATAATTTTGTTTTAGAATTTGTTTCTAATTTTATAACCTAGGTTTGGACTTTTATATATTTATGTAAGTATATATGACTTATCTGAGTCATTTATACTTACACAAATATGTGAAAGTCGACTTAAAACAATTACTATTTTTTATATCACTTTTATGTTTTTGATTCTAATGTTTGTAGCATTAAATGTTTGACACACATATTTAAATTGACATTTTTAACATTTAATAACTAGATATTATTCAATATCTTACAGGAAAAAAAAGGATTAGAATTATATTGTCCATTATTTATTATATACTATATGTTTTATATCTCTTACAATAACTTTTTTATGTAATTTAATTAAGTATTATAATACCTATTATTTTATTATTGTAAGAGCTGTAATTTGATTCATTATCCCTAATATAATCATTTATATTCACTTCAATATAATTTTAACTTGCAATGTTATTAAATTAAACTTGTTTGTTAATATACCCTTGTACCAAAAAAAAAAAAAAAAAAAAAAAACTTGCTTTAAATTTCCTAAAAGTCTTATATGCATTATAGAATATATAAACATTTTCTCTCAATGCTTTAACTATCTCACTAAAGAGTTCATTTTTATTTCCTGATACCATTCCAATTTAGCTTTTAATTTATGAAATCCCGCGTTTCTAGATCCTCGTTTCTAGAATTGTAGATCAGATTCATCATCAACCCTGTTCATCACACGTTATTATCATTTCCAATAAATTTGGGTCATATTTAAAGGCATTTAAAATGTCAGTACAAATATTTGTGTGAGCATCTTTGTGTTCAAACGTAAGAACTTTCAGCACCATTTTGCGCACACTTTTTGCATGTTAAAATTGTTATTTAAAATTTGCAGTACGGAATCTTTGTCATTTTCGATATTAACATATCATCCGTTTTTGACATAGAAAGGCAACCGATGTGTGAATCATCTTTACCGTGTTCTCGGCCATCTTAAAAAAACTAAAATCACTCAAAAAATTGTCCACACGATGAACGTTAACTTCGATGCATTTCTATCAATAAATCCTAAGTTTCAGTTATGATTCTGCCAATTTTAATGTGAAATTTCACAATAATTCAATGCTCAATTATAGCACTTATCCCTTTCCAGACGATAGACGATAGTCGATCTAATGCGACTGAAGGGAATGTCTAAATGGATTTGTTTACAAAGACTAGAGACACTGCAGTCAAAAGCGAAGGCTTCACGCTAAACAGATGTTTGTTGCTGACGTTTGGAGCATTCGTTCTTTTTATGTAGCAGCGTCAGTCACTGTATTTATTATCCACACATCGTATGCACATGATTTAACATAAAGTAATATTTAGAAGTTCCAAGAACGATACTCATTGCTGAATTCAACACCTAATTCCTCAATTATAAAATGTAAACCAGAAATTAATTGTATTACATAGAATATGAAAAACATGATTGAATTCAGTATTGAAATGAAAAAATTGATACACTCAATTACAAAATCTTGTTCAATTTTTATTTGTCTTGGTGAGAAATGTTATAGTCTTAATAATTTTAATACTGAATACATCTGATGGAAATTTCAGCATGCATATTTTTAGCTTAACTATTTCAAACTTTCAAAAAGAGTTTCGTATTAGAAATTTATGAAAATATACAATATAAACTGTAACATAACTAGCTATATTTTCAGCGATATCTGGTTTCTACTTGCAGAAACTACATATTTTAAACACGCACACACATGTATATATATATATGTATATATATATATATATATATATATATATATATATGAAACAATTTATTATTGAAATATAAAATACAACTTTATTCTATCTAAGATCAAAGAAAAGATGTACATATTCTTTTGTGAATATCCGGACATTCTTTTTACCGAGAAACGTAAGAGGATTTAATATCTTATCAGCTGTCTGCTTTGTGCTGTCTTCTGTAATGTAAACATTCATGACAGTGGTGCTGAAGAAGAAGCAAGCATGAATACTCTAAAGATTTCATTTCAAAATCACGACAATGCATTTTCTTATCAAGTTTAATACTTTTTGTATTCTAGGTCCATGGTTTTTTGACAAACGCTTGAAAGAGTTTCGTTGTCAAAGAGCAACATTAATCGGCTTCAAGTATTTTCACAAGGATGTTTCTTTGCAAGGTTTTTTTTCTTTCGAAAAACACTTTGTTTCTTTACTATTTTCTATCATTTCATATAAAGCTCACGAGGAGTTGTAGTGTTAAAATAAATATTTTCCTACGATAAGTTTTAAAACGACAACTTCAGACGCAGAGTCAATTGTTTTAAGACAGGATGAAACCAAACGTCCGAAAAAAGATATGATTTAAAAAACATGAAATAACTAATATTGATATCTATATCAGATTTATCTATATATGTTTGTAAACATTGTTGCTATTTTTGTATACAATAATTCCACACTAGTTCTTTGCTTCTGAATAATTCACTTGAATATATTTAAATTATATTCAAATATATTTAATATAAAAAGAATAAATAACAACATTAGTTATCGCAAGAAATAGTTAATCGCTGTTTCAGTAAATAATAATAGATAATTCAAAATAGTTTTAAAGCTTGTATTCTAACTGAAGAAACACCATGATTTACTGCATATGCAATTATTTCTTTTACTTACTTTAAAATTTTTTTTATAAATTTATATATATATATATATATTAAGAATTGATTACTATATAATGCACTAATTATCGTATTTTAGAATAAATTATTATAGAATATATAAATTAAATTATATTTTAAAATAAATTATTATATTATTATGTCGTTGGTCGGCTTTTAAGTGCAAGAAAGGTTCTCGAAGTAAAAGCAGCTTCTTTTTAAATAAATACGCATTTTATTTTGACACTTTCCAACAAATACAATATATTTTCTTTTAATTAAAATTTTTTAACAGGCAGCAATTGACACACTAATGAATACACAATAGAATGAATTCAATGTTCGCACAATCACTGCAGAGAGAGAGACAAAAAATTTAAAAATAAGTAATCCAATATATCACATCAGGATCATATACTCTACATACACGAACTGATATGCATAGTGCATTGTATAGAAACGAGGGATGTCCTTAAAATAAGGTTCCTAAGGAGCTTCAGATGCGAGGAACGCTGTTATGTGGGATTTCGCGACACTGGCGTGTAGCTTAGTTTCCTGTCTCGCAGTTCCATCTCCATCGAGCTGCCTGTGATGCTCAGTTTTGGTTTGGCAGCCGTTATAGATGAAGCTTCCACTCCGTTCTCCCGCCAGGTGCGAATTACACTCTGTGATTCGTTTTTTGTGCAAAAAACACTGCACTAGTGGACATTCATTCCCAACTGTGTGAAGTCTACTGATAAAAGAGTATGAGCGTACAACAAGTGCGCAAATTGTGCAGAGAATTCAAAGACTGATATACAGAAGTGCATGATGAACAACGTTCTAGACAGCTATCGGTTTCTTACGAAACGATTGCGAAAGTGGAAGAAGCATTGCTGAAAGTTCTAAGGGATACGGACCTTGACTTCTGCGAAAATATCCCTGATATCAGCAAGTCCTGCATACACCAAATTTCGACAGACCATATAGGATACGCCAAGGTTTGTGCAAGGTGGGTTCCGAAAATAGTTGCGGAAGACAACAAACGCAAAAGGGTTGAAGCGGTCCGTTAATTTCTTTAGGACTACGGAACCTATATACAGGAATTCTTAGATTCTATTGTCACTGGAGACGAGTCCTGTATCTATTACACGACCCGGAAAACGAATTAACAATCCAATCAGCGGTAACATTCAGGGTCGCCGAAACCGCGGAAGTTCAAATAAACACTGTCTATCGACAAAGTGATGGCAAACGTCTTTTGGGACAGGAAGGGATTATTGTTTCTCAATTTCATGCCAGCCGGTACAGCAATCAATGTGGACCGCCACTGTGAGACTTTGAACAAGCTTCAAAGAGCGATTCAAAACAAGAGGAAAAACTTGCTCACAAAGGGTTATGCGTTCTCCATTTGGACAATGCTTGTCTGAACACCACCCATTTAACAACCGATCTCATCAACAGATTTGGATGAGATACTGTCTCACAATTGCCCTACTGCCTAGACATATCACCAAGTGACTACCATCTCTTCCCTGAATTGATAAAACACCTGGGTGGGACACATTTCAGAACCGGAAAGGATGTGAAAGAAGAGGTTTTAAGCTACCTTCGCGGTGCGGTGGTAGAGTTCTAGGATTCAGGCATAAAGACGATGGTACATCGCTTGCAAAAATGCATTGATATAAACAGTGATTATGTAGAGAAATAGGTAAGAGTCTAAGCTTTCCAACAATGCATTATTCAAGCCAATAGACGTGTTTTTCATTGTGAAAATTCATTGGGAATCTTATTTTACGCACAACTTTCTTACTTTCCAAAGATAGTTTTCGATATTTCTTTCATCCAGAGCAGTAGTATTCAACCTTTTACATTTTGAAGAACCTTTTGAGCTTACCATTTTTTTGAAGGAACCTCTTGACCGAAGAGCAGGAAAAAAATAGGATATCAAAGATTTATCCTACTGAATTTTATCAAATCATTATTGCATCTTTATTTTATCTCATTACAAACTTCTTAATAAGATACTAAATGGGAAGGTAGCTAATGATGTTTTTTTGTTTTTTTTTAATTATATTCTATGATCAATAAACAAAAGGAACACTTTTTTAAATTACAACAAATTCATAAAAATAAATTTTTTGATAACTTGGCTGCGATTGCTTTATTATTGTAAAGTACTTTTACGTCTGGAATAACTGTTTAACCAAATGTTATCTCCAGCATTCAATCTGTTTCTGTACTTTGTTTTTGTTGCAGCTTACAAAAAGAAAGAGTTTTTGCCTACATTGGCTGAAACAAATGAGATTAGATATTTTACAACTATTTCGGAAATTTCAGGATTTTCTTTTCTAATGTCAATCCAAAAATGTGTAATATCAGCTTGACTAAATTTTAGTTTCCACTAAGTATCTGACGATATATCAAAATGAGATATATATCAACAGATCCAAAGAATGGAGAGTAATATATGACCTAATGTATCTCGATTAATGTATTTGAAACACGGGACTTTTGCAAAATTTAAAAGTTCATTTAATCCATAAAATAATAATTTATAATTATTTTTACAATAAAAATGCATTTAAGAATTCGATATATTATAAAAATTAAAATTTTATTAAAATTTTGTCGCTTTGATTAAGCAAATAGTCATTACTTGCTGTACCACTATCAAAGTTCTAAGGAACCCAGGTTGAAGACTTCTGATTTAGGGAAATCTAGATTATCACCAGATTTGGCGAAATGGTAGCTTTTAGCTTTCAAATGTGTCGCGAAGTCTACCCCCTAGGTCACCTCTATCTAATCAGCATTACTGTACGTATTTTCATCTTGATTGCGAGACTATCCCATTAATCATCTTGTAGGAAAAGTAACAAAGTCTAAACTTTCTTCGTAACAACGTTTCCTCTCTTGAAATTCCGCATGTGTTCGGAAGTATTCTTCTCAAGAGGAAATGTACTCAAACTTTTCACAGTACGGAGTTATTCCGATAATATGATAACCTGTGGCTTAGATGTCAGTCACTTCAAAATAAGCATATATGGAATTCAGAATAAACTTTCTAATAATGTTGCAACTTCGGACTGCGTTCACGACTTCTTGTCGACTTGTATGTATCAAAATGAGTTTCGCCCAGTCGCTTAGAATCTTTATTCTTTCTATTGCGAAAAGATAGACACTCTCAAAATGAGTTTGTGAAGCCCTAATGTGCTCATCAGGAGAGAAAGGTGCAGCTCTTCGTTTTTTAAAGAGAAGATCGCATGGTAAATAGACAAGAATATTCAAATTCCGATAAGTCTGATTTCTGGAAATATGACAGGTGATTCAAAATAGTTTTGTAGAATAATTTCAATATTCTGCCACAATGAGGAAGGGTTTAGTATAATTGAATAGGTTTTCTGGATATACGTAAGCGATTGTATCCTTCATCAAAGTTTGCAATGAAATTACGAAATTCGCACCCTGATTTGCATGTAGGATGAGAACACCGCATTATGATATCTGTCTTTTATCTGACTGTCAGCAATTGTTGAAGTTTCTTGACCGAATAATCTACACAGCTTATGGTCACTTTGTGAAGTAATCCATAATACCAAGTATTTATCAATTACCTCTCTTAGTATCTTGTGATATCCCAGGATATCTAGAGCAATCCTCTTAAAAAGAGCTCCTATGCTATAATGTTGTAGTTTTGATCTTCGTCTTAGGTTCATTTTGAGCACTACATACTTGACAGCTCTTACACCATTTCTCTGCATCATTGAGTACTTGATTCCTGAAAATATCTTTCACACCATTTCCAAATTTTTCCTTATACAGAAATCGCCTTTACTAAGACTATCATGAATTTATGTGAGAATGTTTCGAAGTTAATTTCTTGGAATAATGTTACAAATAATTTTTTCCCTCAATTCTGGTGCTATTATATTTTCAACTTCATAACGAATACGCAATGGATCCTACATCTGACGCTAAATGTTTCAGTACTGATCGGATTTCAAATTCAGGATAGGTCACGTAATTAAAAAGTAGTTAGTTTCTGAGTTAATCCGAATTTTTTCTGCGACTTTCTTACAAATTCAAACTTTTCCTGTTACTAAGAGAAAATCAATTACCACATACGTACATACATGAATATACGATGGCACGAATTCATAGTTTGCCCAATTATTTAAAATAAGTAATCCGTTATCGTATCAGAACATACACTCTACATACACAACTATATAATAGCTCTTCAAATTCTTTTGTAAGCAATCTGTATAATATTCAAGTTTCTTTTCCTTATGGAATTTCAAAAAAAAAAAAAAAAAAAAAACATGGGCTTTATCAATAAACTTGTTTGCGGTACTTTTTACAAATTAGTCAAATAATATTTGTTCCGGCAGCTATCATAAAAGATTTACAATATTTTTCCCAAACATTCTAGTTTCAATCAAGTTTTTTCTCCTTTATAGGATTATTGATTTCATTTTGAATTGATTAAAAATTAAATTTTTAATCTCTAAGTTTGCTTCAAAACATAAATATATAAAAAACATGAAGGTAAGAAAGAAAAAGAAAGTAAAAATTCGTAAGGAATCAAAAGGAAATAAATGGATAATAGAACTATATTAAAATATATATTTTATTACTTGTTCTTAAATTGAAGTATTTTTTTTCTGCTCAGCACAAATCAATCAGGATTTCTTGAAATATCTTGCAGGAACAGTATAGTATTCTTGAAAAAGAACACAAAATGTTAAACCTACGTGTATTTGATAGTGCACATATGTTAGTTTTATTCCCCGTTGCACAAAAGAATCCGACGAAAATAATTTGCTTACTGTAAAATAAATTTGACTTACGAAACAAAATACGCTTTTATTTCAGTGGTGAAATTCATTTTATTATCAGTGGAAACTATTACTTTGAAGAATTTCTAGTTTCATTGCTTTCTTTGGGAAAATATCTGGACACAAATGTGTTTCACAATCATCAGCCTTCGTAAAACTAGTTAATCTCAAAACCGGAATAATTTGTTTTGATCATTTCTAGGAATCTCAAGAGTTTTAAATTCGATTTACATTCAGATTTCCATTTGAATTTTATTAGAAAGCAGCTATATTGAAACCGAAGATTTTTCACTAGTTTCGTTTCGTTAGAAATACGTTTACGTTTCCAGAGTTCTTCCATTTAAATCAAAATTTATTGACGTGTATTTTTATCGAGCATTCCCAATGTATATTGACTTCTTTCTTTATTATAGGAAAATGCATTTTATTAAGGGTAGATACACGAGAGGATATACAAAATCAGTGATCAAAGAAAAAAAAAGATGTTTTGCTAAAAAAAATACTTTTTTTCTTACTCTACAAATCAACAAATTGAAGCTTAAAGGATTTTACTATCTAACAATCGACTAATTTACTAGGATAGAAAACTTTCAAACTGAACCTCAATTCCAAGAAATGCATTTAAAATTCCTTTCTGAGATTAAATTAGGTTTTAAAAGCAAACCCTTTAAGACAAACAAAGGTATTTTTTACTAAAATGCTGTGAGCTTTACTGAAAAACTGAATTTTTCAAGTAGTTTTCTAGAAATTAGTATAAACGTTCGATATTTGTCTATAAATTATTATTTTCAACAATGTATTTTAGAAAGGAATGTTGTTGATTAATTCATTTCCAGTGTCAATGATTAGTATATGTTATGTATGGATATGTATTATATATTTAATATAGAATTAAATTTTTCTATATTCATAAATTTTGTTATTTTATTTTATTTATAAAACTCATATACCACATTATGCTAGACATACTGCATTCACTGTAAAATTTTGAATTTTTTTTCCTAGAAATCTATGGATATTTATGAAAATTGGTCATTTCCTTAAGAATAATTTTTTAAAAAAATTTTAAAGACAGGAAGAATCTTTTCAAGCTGTAACATATAATGAGAAGCTTAACTGTAATTTAAAAATTGCTCAAGAAGTTCTTCATACAAATTTTAATATATACTGCTTTAATTGTATAACATTTATTTTGTACCATAGAATATTAAAATGAATAAAATTACATAAAACAGAACAACAAATACTCTTTTACTTCCTCAATTTTAGTCATACGAGTTATCTAAGTGCATCTCCCATCTGTGCTAAGGAATACGTAACTCTAATTATTTTATCAGCACTTCATTTTTGATAACTACTTGGTATTTATTATGCTGATAAAATAATCTAGTAAAATAGATACAAACACTGATTAAAAATTACTGGATAATATTTAATTCAAGTACTAAGAGAAAATTGTTTTTGATAAAGAAGAGTTTAAATATATGTATTGAAGAAAGTAATAATTTAAACAATTTAGTTCATGAATAGTAATATGTTCTTTTGTGGAAAATTAACTCTAAATTATAATACAATTTAAAAAATCTTATCTTACGTTTCAGTTTAAATATTAATGGGCTTAATGATACATGTATATTGTAGCACTATGGTTCAGATTTCTTTTTTATGGATCCCAAATTTAATATTTATTTTATTATGAGTTAATAATCAGAATCTGTAGTGTTTATTAGCCAAAGCAAAGATAAATTCTTTCGCACATTCTGATTCAACACGTTTTATTATGATAATAGTACACAATTTTTTATTTATTTGAATAGTGTGTATGGTATGAATATATATAGCATAATAAATGATTTACTGATCTCTTCTTAAAGCTACCTATCACTTATAAATACGCTGTAGATGAATCAATTAAATATTTCATCTCTAATTTTTCTCTTTAGAAAAAAACAACAACGTATTATTAGTAAAAGCTCTACTGCATACTTTAAGTAACTGTACTCTCTCTAGTTATACAAAAGTATTTATTTCCAACATAAATAATTTACTCGTTATTTCTTTTCATGAATTTCGTCTTGTTGCTAACTAATGTATTTACTACATAATGCAGTAGGCTCATAAGAATCTAATCAATTTTTGGAATGTTCACTTTGCAGACGTAATAATAATTACAATATAACGGCTTTAGTGATGTTCTTCTTTATTTGTCTCATTTTCAGGTACTTGAGAATTATTTTTTCTTAGAACCCAAAGTGTATTTTTATATTGTTTTAGAAGCAATCTTATATTATATTAAGAGAAAATAATATGTGATATTCATTAATTTTACGGATGGGATTACTTACACTTAGCATAATTTACGTTTTAATATAATTTTGGTTATTGTTTTTCCTAAAGTAAACATTAGACCTATAGAATGAAGATTTTAATTCACTTAACAAATGTAGTTTAATTCAACATTTAGATGTTTTTCTTCTAAAAATTTCTTGAATCAATATCGATCACAAGAAAATTATTTTTTTTTTAAATTTATGTAATATACAAGTAATTTCCTTAGACTTGCTTTGTATTTAAAAAAATTTCAGGTATTTTTCTACAGATTTATGAGAAGGAAACAGATTTTTCTGATGTCATTTTTCCTAAATTTTTATACTTAAAATAAGTAATAAGAAGAATAAAGAATAAAATTGTTTAAATCACATGTTCGAAATAAATATATTTAAACGAAGATTTTTTTTTTGTCACATATTTATTCCCACCTAACCTGTGTTCCTCGACTGGATTATATGTAGATTTACTTGAACACCGAGTATCAGAATATCTGTTTTTAAAGAAATTCTCATTCTTGGTGTTCAAGTAAATCTTTTGTAAAATGCTCTACCAATACAGAAAGCCGGACGAGCATCAACTCATATTCTAACCTGAAACAAGATTACAAACACTTCTGCAACACTAGCACTACCACTATAGATTTCATAATATTCTACATTATTATTTATTCTTCAAAAGTTTCCTCACTGTTCATATAATTTTCAGCTTATCATCACGAAGCTCTTTAATTTTAATGTTTGGAATTAAATGATTCCATAATAAATATTACAATTAAATGCATTCGAAATAGTGTTTTTAAATACCTAATAAATTTCAAATATCTTATTAAAACTTCAGCAATTATAATAATATTAGCAGAATTCTAATAGTAGGAACATATGAGGGAGGTGATCCAATTTATATTCCTATGCTTTAAAAATATACAGTTCTTCTAAATTAAATACTCTAACCGTACTATATTGATCAACAGAGGTATTTTTTTTTTCAGAAGACTTGTAACTTTTCTTATGATTAGCGACGGCAATTTTATGTTTTTAAAAATATTCACGAAATGTTGGGTACTTCGCTTTCATCGAAACATCCCTTTACAATATTAAAAAATTTATTTGCATCAATGCAGTTGTTTTACAGATATTTGAAAATATAGCACTAATCGAATTTGAATGCTATTAATAAGGGGAAAAGGTAAAATTCCCTTGCTCACTTCATAGGAGATCTTCATACAATAGCAACTTAGCTTTTTTTTCGGTTTGAACATTTTAACATGCGCGAAAGAAGTTTGGCTATTTTCAGAATTTAATATTATTGCTTCTCTTAATTAATTCGTAAAATGTCTGCACTAATTTTTTAAAAAACTAGAAGAATGTTTTTCAGACAATTTTTACCTGTATTAAAAATGAGCAAAATACCCAAATAATCCAAGAAAGTGCCAAATAAAGGAAACACTGTTTTCAAATGAATATTATATAGACTTTACGTAAAGTATCCTGGAATATGAGGTTTGAATATATCTATATTATAATTTCGTTTTGGTAAACGTAACAGCAGGATTACATTAAAGATTCATTCGTTTCCACAAGTGATCATTTGTATCTGTTATCTTTACTTATACAGTTATTCGAATGTACAAATATCAGATTTTTTTCGCATTAACTGAAATAGTATTTATATTCTACACAAAATTCATGGATACAGGTATTCGGTTTATTAGTAAAACTAGAATAACAGCAGCTAACAATGACATTCTCTGCATTATTAATGACTATACCTTTGATTACTTTAAAAAGCTTCTTAGCGTTATAAAAAATGTATTTTGGTACCTTAAATATTTCTTTCCATAATTGACAAACATCTGGATTCGGGTATTGAGCATAAATGCAATATAATTTTGGTGTCCTTTTTATATAATAATTGTTCATGTGTGCTGACATAGAAAAGTCTAAATAAGTTATGAAGCAAGTTCTTGAAAATATTTCAGAGAAACATACATAATAGAACAGATCAATTATTTACGGAAACTAGTCTAACATATAATAAATAATTTTTCTTCCCTCTTTTTTCTAAGGAAACATGTATGATATAGTTTTACTGAAACAGAATTGAGAGTGAGAGAGAGAGACTAAAATTTTTATTTTAACTTTGACAAATCTTGAATTCTCATTGAAAAGGATTTTTTCCGATTCAATTTTTTTCAATTTTAGTTTGTACTTTATCTGATGATGATTAATTATCATTGCAAAAATATTTTTCGAATTTGGAACAGAAATTAAATGTATTGGCAAAATGTTTTAATACGAATCACAACCGTGTGAACATATATTTTTGGAATTCTATAAAATCTATTTACAATGAAAAGTTGAGTAAATTAAGACAAAGTTATCAATATTTAAGATCTTCCATGTTTAAGTCAAATTATGAGGGTGTCGAATTTAGTAATGTTCTATGGAACATTAGTTTGTTTCTTAAAGTTATTTAGAGATGTTACGTAACCATACGCAACCAGGCACTCCATATATGGTGTTCCTCACATTAAATCAAAGAGGCTGATAAAAGCACAGCTGAATAAAGTAACAGACGATGTGACATTAGGTTATTCGTGGTTTCCTCTTCACTGAGCACGAATAATTTTTTGTAATTTGAATTGAAAAAAATAACAAATTTTTACCAATCTAAATGAAACATAAATATATATATTATATGAAGATTAGAAGTACAATAAATTTACTTAGAGATACTGATATATAAGCAATATAGAATTGAAATTAAAGATAAGGGGGAAGGAGGATAACGAAAGCTGATAGATGTTTCTAGGCGGAATTAAATCTTCATAGTTAATCATTTGTATTGAAATTACGTACAAGTGACTCTAAGTTAGAGTAATAAGATTTATAAATAAGATATGTTTCAATCGGATCAAGTGATTTAGTAAGCTAAGACTTTATTATATGAATATAAATTAGGAATAATAGAGTTTAGACGGATTCACGAGAAAGCTATCTTACACATTCTGTGTTGATAGGTAATAAACTGTGTTCACTCTTTCTGACAAATCTTCAATTGGAGTTTTGAACTTACTGACTATTTAAATAGAATTTAAAATGTTTGTGGAGTCAAATTAAGAGAGAATAACTTTAAATTATTGACTTTTGCCGCACATCAACGTAAAAGTTCGTGTCGACATTATAGCAGCCGGATACCTCATATACATCCACACGTGATCAAAGTTATTCGCGTTCCGAATGGTACATCCTCAATCCAATGAATGAAAATGATATTTCAAGTGTGTCCAAATGTTATGTCAATTGTTTTTGAAGAGTCGTGGTCAAAGTCATTTCTCACAAAAAAATTCATGGCAGAAGGAAAGAGAGATTGTAAGACATTCGCGAGAATAGAACTGTATAGGCGCTGTAATTATAATAAATAATTATTGTAGATTGCAATGGTACTTTAGCTGCATTTCTGACTTTGTATTGTAAATATTAAGTGCTACAAACAAAGTTGCTCTTATTTATAAATATGATTTATAAGACTAAATTTGATTTATACATACAAGTATATTGTTAAAAGTAATATAATAAGGTATCAATTTATTAGACGTAATACTGTAACGCTACAGAGTCGTTGTTCACATTACGAGACGTAATCGCTAAATAAATAGTCAGTAAAAATGATCTTGAACTAAATTTAAATGCTCGCTTCATAATGATCATAAATTAAATTGTATTACGAATGTCGAGCGCTTACTGAATTACGTCCTTAACCAAAGTTTATAGTTGAAAATTCTGTATATTTACCTTAATACTAACAATTGTAGTGTTGCGTATACTTGGTGTGAGTCCAATAAAATTCTGGTGGCTGGATCCGAATCAGGATCAGGCACTTAAACGATCATTTCGCATCTGTATAGTGGAGTCATAAATCTCGCTACTTCCTTTAACTCTTTGCAACTCTCGTAGCGCCTGATTTAATGATTAAACTCCACTTATATCTTAAGATCAAATTAAGTACAGTCCATAAATTCACAAATCCAATGAAAGAGAGGTCCACAAAAAGGACCACACCATTTTATTTAATTATCTGCACAGAATATGAAAGGTCGCTCTCACTCAATTCCCTTTTAACTCACTTAAACGTAGTTTATAATTAAGCATTAAAGCATTAACTTACCAGCTCACTCGTCCCTATTGAAACCCTCTTAAATATAGCAGATTTGCCTCCTATTATTCTAATTCCCCTATAATGAATAATGATCATATCATTGGTTAGAAGTGACTCATCATCACCGATGATTGTTATAATAACTCACTACATTTTACAAACATTTATCAGCTTGTCGTTATTCTCTGTTATCTTCCCCCCTTTCCATTCTATTCAACTAACATTTCGTTGCCACTAATTTAATTCATTATACTTCTTATCTTCTTCATAATTCTTATCTTCTTCTTGTCTTACAGGATTCATTTGGATGACAAGGAGTTGTAATTTTATGCAATCCAATATACAAAAAATCCCCAAGATTATTCAAGAGAAAACTGTGAATAATCCAACGTCCCTCTCTAACTCTAATACCTCCGAATTCTATGTCTGATCATTTCCTATTCATTACAATTCTTATATAATAATGTTCATTTATATAAGAAACGCTTCTTTCTCAAGTTGTGGTTCTGAATTCCAATAATTTGATAAAGTATCCTAAAAGATTAGTTAAAGAAAAAAGTGCGGGAAAATCCAGTAAAACATTTTCAATCACAGCTAATTCCTGAATATGTTTTGCATCGAAACATTTTTGATATCTTATAAAAGAGATTCTGTATATTTTTATACTTCACATTTTTTCTCTTTCTGTTGTCAAAAGCTTGTAAATATATATGTGTAGAGGGGAGGTGATGAGATAGTATATCCCGAATTTACACGGGTTTGCTCTTACACAAAGGGCTCGTTTGTCTAAGGGAGTAATTCCATTACCATATTCTATGATGAATTCGTAGGAATTCAATGATGAGGCTCAACTTGTTTTACTTCGTTTATGAAATGGAAAAATAGAGAGTGAAAATATTTACAACAGGAATTGACGAATAGACCTGTTCATCGGAGAAAGATAGATAACGGCCTCATTGTATCTCATATCAACGATGGGCTTAGAACGAGCTCTAGCGTTCGGAGTTTACTCTCGAAGCGGGAAATGCGAAAGAGAAGAGAAGTGGAAAAAGGGGAAAGGAGTGCGAGAACAAAAGGTCACTCAGTTTTATTCAGGAATAGGTGGCGCTGCACGAGGTATCATATGACGCTGATTCTTTGTACCATCTATCGAGTAACTGAGGAACTGGTTTACGGTACATTTGAAAATACAATTAATTCTTTGATAATTAGCTAGAAAATCCTACATATGATACATTTCAAGTTTTTCGTTTTTGCTCAGAATTTACTTCCCAAGTATTTATAAAATCTAAATTACTTTTCTTAATCTTTCTTTTCTCTTAAAACACTTTTTTTTATCAAAGATTTGTTAAGGTTATAATACAGGTTTTAATTAATATAAACATATCACACACATAAAATAAGTACAATTATGCAGTAAAAGAATAAACAAGCCAATACTAGTGCTTGCTTTTGAAAGTTGTTATTCAATTATAAATTGAAATAATTATATGAAATATTTATTTTTAAATTATACTTTACGAAATATTTAAATATACTTATCGAAAAACGATTTAGCTATTTTTAATCAGAAAATATCATGGTTTTTACTCCACATTTTTAAAATCAAAGCTAAGAATTTTAATTTTTGAACAGTTCTATACTTTTTGACAGTTTTATAGCTTTATATAGATATGATATATTTATATCTTAGAATTAGAGCAAATAGTTTTTGTTATCGATGTCTCAAGAAAGTACTTATTTAGATGTATGACCCGAGTTATAAGAAATTTTTATACAATCAAGGACCCTTACATTATCTACATTTTATTAAGTGTATTTTAAAATCAGAAATATTTGGAATATAATTGTTTATGAAAAAACTAGTCATTGTTTCCCAATTTCAAAATGGTTTGATATCGATTGACGCATCTTGCTGATTAGGTGATGGTAAAAAGAACAAATGACGTATATAATTACGCAATTAGGATTAAGAATAAAAGAGTACTATGCTCAAATAATTTTAACTTGTTTGAAAATTGAAATTGCTAACATCAAAATAAGAAGACTAATGTATGTAATTCAAGAACCTCCGATATTTTCCTCCTTATATAAAATGAACAAAATGTCAACCAAATAAATTACTGAAGGCTTTATATTATAAAATGCTTAATACATACCTCAGCCTAAAAATAATAATTAAATTTGAATAAAGTTAATGACAAGAGAACCTACTAAAATATTACAAACTGTATTAAAATAACAATCACATCACGTTGCATGAGAATTTTAAGGTCCCACCATTAATACATAAAAGTCCTTGTTATTCTACGTGGCTTTCCTTTAATGAAAACAATGTTCGAACTTGTAGATTAGAAAGAAGTTTGACATCCATCCCTTCCCTGCATCCAGATTTAAGCAGTAAGTTTAGCAACTTACCTTCCATAAACCATCAAATACAGAAGAAATCAGGTTCTAACTCAAAGAAAATCAAACATTAACTCCAGCAGAAAACAATAGAACTCAAACTTTCTCAATCTATTCAACTACTCAAAACAGCATGAAAATGTCCACGTTCCACCGCTGAAAATCAGTCACAAGATACGGGTTTGAAGGCCGCGGAGTGGTCTAGGCGCAAAAAGAAATCAAAAAAATTCCATGACCTCATTCGGCTACCATACCGTGATTAAAATTATATATATATATATATATACTGAAAATGTACGAAAGAATAATTTAAAATATTTAAAAAGACAAAAATCCAGAAAGAAATGTAACAATGAAAGAAAAATAAATGAAAATATGGAACCCAGCAAGACAAAAAGCAATATCGGGCTGAGGACCGATTAAGCGGGGTTAAACAAGTTTAATGGTACCAACCTTCCCTCTTTGCGACTTGGTAGGCTGAATTAGGAAATCCAAATTGCAAAAGAGTTCATGATTAAAAGATGCAAACAAATTCAGCGATAAAATCTACAAAAATAAAATCTATAATTTCTGGTAGGCTGAATTGGGAAATCCAAATTACAAAAGAGTCCAATGATTAAAAAATGCAAAAAATTTCAATGATAAAATAAAATAATCCTTATATATATATATATATATATATATATATAATTATATGTATATTATTATTATTAACCATACATTTGGAAAAATACTGCTCTACTAACTGTAACACATATTTCAGTTATTGTTGCACTTTGTAGAATGTAAATACAAAAATGATAATTACACGTTCTTAGATACCATATGAAATTTGTATTTCCAGATTTCCAGTGCTTTGAAATGCCTTTAGTCTCAGTGTAACTATAACTTCCTATTTCGATTTAGTGCCGTGAAAGATGGAAATACTAGTTAAACTGATTTAATGAACTACTGAATGTGTGGACATATTACTCAGGAAAATTCTCATTGCAAACTGTGCATTTCTAATTAGTTAGTAATTACTCTCATATCACGGATATAGTACCAAGTAACTTCGAACTCCTTAAATTCGAACGTTATTGGAAATTATAATGTATTGACGATATTTGGAATGGAATAGGTGTACTGGAGATAATCTCATTTGAAATCCACATGTTGGCTTGACAATAAAGGAATGTGATGGAACATGGAATATGAGCTGCATTTAATTTTATAAAGAATTATGGAATATTAAAATAACTGCAATGAAATTAAGCTTACGGTGGATATATGTACACGATATTTAGCTTTTACTCAGTGAATCTGCTTAAAACTATACAATGCGGCATTTCGTAAATAAGTACAATTCTGATTTTCTTTATCACAAAAACGATATTTGAATTAGTACGCAATCTTTGTCAGTTTTAATTAAAGCATGAAAACAAGAAAATTTCTTTGTAATAATAATTATTTTAGTTGGTTCTACTGCTTCTATGGATGATCTAGTCAAATTTAAAACCCAGTCTTTTAGCCCTTTCTTTTGTAAGCCCTCAAACTATTTGAAAACTAATTTTGCAAGACTATTGAAATTTTCTGTATAAGAAGTATATATTTTAATGTTAACATTTCTTATTTTTTTTTTCGTTACATTTTTATTAATTATCCATTGCATGGCTTATAAAATTGTGAAAATCAAAAAAAAATTATGGATTTGATTTAACATACTTATTCCAGTTGTATCAATGCGTTTGAGCGTAGAACCACCTAGTAACACAGGTAATTTAGAATGAATAATCTGATTTCAAAATTCCATATTTTCAAAAATAAAGGACCCAGAATGATAAATAAATAAGTAACACAACACACACAACCTGCAGAAGTTTTATATTGGGAACAAAAGATAGTTCTCGATTGTTCTTCGGGAAGCTATTTCTTGAAAGTTGTTTTAGAAGCTTTTACGGAGCTACCTTTCAGTTGGATTGGTCGCAGTGGACCAGCTAAATTGATGTAACACAGCTGGTCACGGAAATCACCTTCTATAGTTCCGTGTGATTTCTTCCTTTGGATGTTTGTAAAAGATAACAATCCCTATTATCCACAAATTTATGTGAGATTAAACAACGGATATTTGCTGCTATACAATCAGTTACCACTGATACTTAACAATATGTATGCAAAAAATTTATCTATATCGAATTGACATTTTAAGAATCACTAAAAGCAGTTAAATTGATCACTTTTTTTAAAAAAAAAACCTTCCATATTTTCCCTTTGCATTAATGCATTACTTGTCACTGTATGTCTTTTATTTATTTATTTTTTATTTTATTCTGCAAAATAATTCTTCTGAAATCGGTCTCGATTTTATTCACATCTGATTTCTCATTTTGAAATCAGCCAAAATTTGGCTTGCAGCTATTTTTGCTATGAGTTGTCAAAAAATTTGTCTCTTAATGTTAAATGAGTGCCTAAAACATTGACTATAGAGATTTTCTGCATAAAGTTTTGAAAGGCACCTTAAGTAGAAAAAAACGATAGATAGTGATAGTGTGAATTAATTTTGAAGGATCTTCAACAAATGGCATTAGTTGTGTTTTGCGCAATCGGTAAATGCTGTGATAAACGTTATGGTGAAAAGCCACCATTCGGTTATTATTGTCAATGTGATATATTCCATTGAAATATTAATATCTTAATTTTTTCCATCTTTTAATATCTGAGTTTTTATTACCGAAACGTAATTTGTGGGAAACAATACTTTTTTTGTTCCTATTTGAAAAAAATGGCAGCTGAAAGTATTTATTTGCTTTTTGAAGCTTAAAGTAAACATACTCTGGGAATTTCTACTTATGAATATTGTTTCTGATTAATAAAAATTATGATTTTGATTTTGAAGATAAAGAACGCCTGTGCTAACCGATAAAGTTTGAAGACTAAGAATTAAAAACATCATTCGACGAAAAACAATGTCACTTTCCAAAAATTGGAAAATTCTTTAAATGTCAATTTTTCAACAATCAGTTAAGCAGAATACACCTGAAGGCATGAAAATTGCTTTTCATCATGACAAAGCCTGACAAGATATTTCAAAACATACGAAAAAAATATTTGGAAGCACTTCGATGGGATATTTTACCACAACTATATTATTTGCCCCTTTCAGTATTATTTGTTTCGAGTGATGACTCACGACCTTACTAAGCAACTCTTCCAGTCTTATGAATGTATCGTATATGGGTAGATTCATGGGTTGCATCAAAACTCTAGGAATTTTTTCATCGGTAATTTGCTTTTTGACAGAAAATAGGTAAAAGTCGTAGTTAACGACAGATATTATTTTTAAATAACAAGTAATTTCTTAATAAAAATATACTCTTAGAATTATTTTAAACATACAATAATCTATTATAATTTTAAAAATATAAGAAATCAATCTTATAAATCTATAAATAATTGCATACTATTATGGAAAGACGGTAAATTGTAATATATCAATATCTTCAGTTGTTTGGAATTACAAAGTCTTAAAACTTTTAAATTCAGATTATAATGCAATTCGTTTAAATAGCACAGAATATATTCAAGTTCATCCTTATTTTGGAGAATGGATGACGTTAAAGTATCGTAATATTAATTTATCATATTTAATAATCACTCCATGCGTCACGATGCGTTAAAAAAACGATCAATGAGAACTGTTTGATTTAATATTTATCTAGTACATAAAACCCTAACGGTAAATCTTGATATTATTTAACGAAATCGCAAGAGGTATGGAATATAAGCAGTTTTATTCTAAAAAAAGAATGAATTCCATGATGAAAAACTTTTTTAGAAGTTTATTAACTATGTTAATTAGATTACTTAACCTATTAATGTGAAATATTCCATTTGAGCTATTGACATTGATAGTTGGTACAACTGCGGTGAGAATTACTTGAATTGTTAAAACTGTCCCAATTTTTCATGATTATAAACACTGAAGCTGAGTTTGATTACATATGCATATTTTTAATTTTTTGTGCTACACTCTTACATACGTATTATGTTAAATTCATTTCTTAATTTAATAACATCTCTGAAGATAGTGTTTCTAAAATTTACATAAGGAAAAAAAGAAATTACGTCAGAATAAACAATTTTTGAAGTGAAAATCTGAATCATATTCTTTTCATTCATTCAAAGTATAACATAATCAAGGTGTAGTCAATCCATTTGATAAAAACTATGATCGTTCAACTATGGTCGATTGCTTATTAACTTAGCACTTAGAAGAACATAATAAGCAACATATCTCTTCATTTTTAACGTAGGTCAAGAGGTTCACAAGGACAATAGCTAAGGTAGCATTTCCGTCTCTTGAGTTGCCCACCACACCAACGGAAGCTCATGGATCTTTGACTGATTTAAAGTGTATAAGCTTTGCTACAAGGCGTGTCTTTTGTGATATCCCCATGACTCAAAGGGGGGGGAATGCAAATCGTGAGCATGTCACAATGACCAATAGGCTATCATAGTAACAACTGTACCTCGTAATGCCACCAAAGACCCATCGTGTAGCTGAGCTAATGAATGTTAAATCTGTTGGGGTTGAAAGTCCTCACGGTGGGATGATGTGTCAGTAAGGAGAAAGGCTTAACAGTTCAGTTACCCCGTCAAAAATGATGAGATCTGTTGCTAAAGATTTTTATTGCTTTTAAATGCGACATTAATAAAAAAAATAGACCAATCTTTCTTCTGTCTAATGAATTAAGGATCACCCTGTTGCTTTAGAATGGTAATGCATTAAATTAAAAAAAATGTAAGCTACTGTTAAATTTGGGACAAAAAAGATATTTTCCCTATGTAAAATAGATTTGAAAGAAATATGATAATAATTTTAAGCTTACTAGATTTCTCAAAGTCCTATAAGTTGTTTAATGACGAGAAGTCTTGAATAATTTAATCGAGGTATTCACTGTAAAGCATAATACGTAATTCAGGATTTTATGGTTATTTTATTTCAAAGTATTTACATGTATCAACTTAGAAGAAATGATAAAGTACATGCCCAGTACTCAAAAGTATGATATTTATAACAACAAAGACTGGATAAAATGTTTACCAGAAAGGAATATCATATCAGTTTTCCTATGGAACAAGAATTACCAATAGTGAAATATCAGAACTCGATTTTATTGTTCTTAAAATAAAATAAAAAAACATATTTATGATGCATTTGTTGCAGTAACAAAGCGAGTCATTTACATACTTGAATAATTTGCAACACATGGTGCCTATAAAACCTCTCACAGATGTAAAATATTGCTTTAAAGGGTACGATAAACTATACTTTGCCGCAATTTTTTTAACATCAGAAATTATTTTATTTCCTCATGAGTGCATTTGAGAGGCTATAGCTTAGATATTTTGCTACTATGAAAAAGAATCATGACAGTTAAAGCAGAATGAGGTTATACTGTATATATTAGATATGGTTATCATAACGGCTTCAAAAATTCGAATTTTCAATTTTAAACTTCAAGTGGATATTTCGTTTATTATTGTTGTAATATTTCAACCGAAAAAACTTCTCGTATTTAGGATAGGAAGACATAATTCTTATGGTAAATGCTTTACATTATATTATGTAACTATAAGTATTTATATTAAATTCTTTTGCACTTCATGATCTCTCTTAATGGTCTTGAAAAGATCCATTTTTACAGTATTAGGTATTAATATATAAATACATATGTTTGAACATTTAAGCGCCACAGTAAAATTAAGAAAAATTACTAGATTTCACTTCGTTATCTGCATTTAAAAGCTGTTAATTAGTTATCATAAATAGATAAGTTTTGTCCTAGATACAAGTAGATTTAGAAAAAATATATCGAACAGTTTAACGTTTTGTGATGCATATTGGAATTTTGAAACTCAGATAATAATTCTTTGCTCATATTTGAAAAAAAAAATACTCTTTTCTTTGTAATGTAATATTCTTAGAATTTTCTATTTTTTCTGAAAAATATGTGAATTAATGTATACTGCTGTTTGTAGAAAATGCAACACCATGAAAGAATCATCAGAATCAAATGAAATTTAATGCAGAAACGACTTGTACTGATACAAATAAATGATGAAATTTTCAAAACAAAAGAAACAAATTAAGCGTCCGAAATCAGTATTTGGTGCAGCCACCATGCGCTGCAATAAGTGCTGCTATACGACGTGGCATGGAGTCAAACAGATGTTGAATATCTGCTTGAGGAAGAGAATTCCATATCGCTTGTATGCGCAACCAAAGTTCGTCTTTGGAAACTGCAGGACGCGGATCACGAGCGAGACGCCGACCAACCATATCCCACACGTGCTCAATAGGCGACATATCCGGTGAATAAGCAGGCCAAGGAAGAAGTTGCATGCGTTGTGCTGAACAGAAGTCTCGAACAGTCCGCGCAACATGTGGGCGTGCATTATCCTGCTGAAAGATAGCTCCAGGGATGCCTTGAAGGAAAGGAACGACTTCGGGCTGTAGCACTTCACGGACGTACCTGTTGCTATTGAGATTACCCTCAATTCGTATCAAATTGGATCGTCCATGATACGAAATCGCACCCCAGACCATAACTCCGGGTGTTCGACCACTATGTCGTTCAATAATACACTCAGGAAGGCAGCGTTGACCGGCATAACGTCTAACACGAACACGGCCATCATGGGTCCACAAATTGAAGCGTGATTCATCTGAAAAGACAACTTGGTGCCAATCAGCTCGCCTGTCTCTGTGCTCAAGAGCCCACTGCCGACGCAGCCGTCGATGATTCGCCGTGAGGGGAATCCTGTATAAAGGCACCCTTGCACGCAATCCACGGCGCAGCAGACGACGACGAATTGACGAAGCCGACAATTGTACACCTGTAGCAGTAGACCAACGTGCTGCCAGCTGCCTGGAGGAAGCTGTGCGATCATTCACCGCCATGCGGAGCAGGTGTCGATCATCGCGCTCTGACGTCACCTTCTGTCGTCCAGTGCCTGTTTTTCGAGTTGTTCGGTGCTCGTCGGTCCACTGCTTCCAAACTCGCATCACTGTGGAACTGTTCCGCTGCATACGAGCTGCTATTGCGCGATAGGAAAATCCTCCTTCTCGAAGGCCGATTATCCTCCCTCGTTCAAACTCCGTAAGTTGCTTGAATTTCTTATTCTTCCGTCGTGGAGGCATACTCAGGTCTCACTAAACGTTTGCCACTAACAAATAATCATAGACTTTTTTCAACGTCCCGCTACAGCACTTTATTTATACGCTTTCAGCATCAATTCAGAGGGCGCTGCGCGCGCCGCGCACGCGCGATGGCTCTGAAACTTTATTAATTTGCATAATATCCTATAATTGACACTTGCTGCGAATTTCATTTGATTCTGATGATTCCTTCATGGTGTTGCATTTTCTACAAACAGCAGTTTATATACCGGGTGTCCATAATTAAACGATCCTACTTCAAAATTGTCTACAGATGAAACTATTGTTCAGAAAGTTGTAAAATTCTGTGTACGACATAAGGACGTGATGAGAATTTGTTTGAGCGAATAAAAAATATTAGTTCAAAATTTCGCCACTAGAGGGCGTTTTTGAATGAAGGCTACATTTATTACCGGTTTTCTATTTGTATTTTATAGCTGTTTTATCCACAGGATACGGTAACACAATAACTGATACTCATTAAAAAACACAATCTCTAAAATGAACTGCAAACTTTAATTAAACTTCTTCGATGACTAATTTTCAAAGGATTTACACGAAGGAAGACGAAAATATGCAATTTTTTTCGACGTCACTCAGCAACTGTTATAAAAGCAATAAACTTTCACGGGAGATTAGTTTATTTTCAGTGTGCTCGGTATTGCTGATCAGAATGTCATTACGTTTACCAGATCGAGCGTTGTTAGTAAAGTTATTCTATCAAAACGATAATTCCGCAATAGTTGCTCTACGGAAATTTCGGACTTAAAAGGGGATGCGAAAAGGTCCATTGACTGCTACAAATCTTCGATTAATGGTAACCAAATTTGAAGACACAGGATCGTTAAATGTTCGTTCTGGAAGAGGAAGAAAACCTGTTTCTGCGGAAGCAATAAAGAAAGTTGCACTTCAGGTGGAAGAGGACAAAGCATCCAACGTGCAGGCTAGTACAAGTGTTCTCCGTGTGGCAGAAGCATTGGATCTGCCTCGTTCAACTGTCCAGAAGATCATGCGAGACATCCTCTGTTACTATCCATACAAGCTTCAACTTGTGCAGGAATTGCTTCCACATGATTTCGAGACTCGACATCTGTTCTCACTGCAGTTTCTTGCTCATTTGGAAGTTGATTCAGAATGGTCTTGGAATATCCTCTGGACAGACGAAGCACACTTTCATTTGGACGGTTCGGTGAATACTCACAAATGCCGAATTTGGGAAACAGACAATCAGCATTCCACCTTACAAGTTCCGCTAGACTCACTAAAATTAACGGTGTGGTGTGGGTTTTCCGCGTCTTTTATTCTTGGCCCGTATTTTTTCGAGGAATTAGGTGCTGGAGGTCCAGTAACATGTTCTATCACTAGACAGCGATATGCATCGTTATTACGGAATAAAGTTATTCGGGATCTGCAAGCACGTCAGTGCCTTTCACGCATAATTTTTATGCTAGATGGAGCTCCTCCACACATTACACGTTGTGTTAAGGACGTTCTCAAACATCACTTCAGAGAAGAACGTGTGATCAGCCACCAATTTCGTCATCTGTGGCCTCCCCGATCGCCTGACCACAGTCCATGCGATTTTTGGCTTTGAGGCCATTTAAAACAGCTGGTAAGTTGTGATCAACCAAGAACTTTACTTGATCTCAAAGACAGTATTTCACGACATGTTCTTAACATTTCCCAGAACACACTGCGGTCAACGGTGGAACATGCTATCTTACGATTTCAAATAGTAGCTGAAAATGATGGTCATCATGTTGAGCATTTATTGTTGTAACAAAATTTGTAAACTGTTAGAAATGTATGCTAAGTATTAATGTATGATAAATATGATCTCCATTAAAAACGTCCTCTAGTGGCGAAATTTTGAACTAATTTTTTTATTCGCTCAAACAAATTCCCATCCCTTCTTTATGTCGTACACAGAATTTTACAACTTTCTGAACAATAGTTTCGTCTGTATACAATTTTGAAGTAGGATCGTTTAATTACCCGGTATCTATCTGTCTGTCCGTCCGTCCCTCCCTCCCTCCCTCCCTCCATCCATCCATCCATCCATCCATCCATCCATCCATCCATCCATCC
>BMAW01024083.1:461869-507095 GCA_019974015.1 Nephila pilipes | reverse complement strand
ATCCATCCATCCATCCATCCATCCATCCATCCATCCATCCATCCATCTATCTATCTATCTATCTATCTAAGGAAATGATGCGATGATTTATTTTCCCAAGATGGAGGACTAATCTCCAAAGATTAATAGGGAAGTATCTTTTTATTTTGAACTAAATTCTGCAATGTTTTTTTTAATTGGGTATTAAATTAAATTATTTTAGATATCAAGTATATTGAAATACCTTTTGTATTAATTAAAAAAAAGTGCAAACACTAAAATGTATTAAAAATGGAAGATTTATCAAATTAAAAAAAGAAATCACCACTTTATGAGTACTGGATAAAATAAATGCATTGATGGATTTGATTTAAATTGTTTCTATTACACAGGTTCTATATTTTAAATTTTAATTTATAGAATAAATGAATAGCATCCATCGCGAAGATTTATAAACATTCATGAAAGAAAAATACCCTGTAATTTGAGAAATATTTTGTAATACTTAATTGATTGTTTCAGAAAATTTCATAGTTCTTTTTTACGCAACTGCTACAGTGTTGAAAATATTAAAATACGAGTAGCTAAATTCTTATTTTGGGTAAAGAATTTAAAAGAAAGAACTTTCTTTGAAGTTTAATGGTTCAAATAATTTAATTACCCTTTTGAAAGAATTGACTTTTTTTCTTTATTTTAAAGGTAATATTTAAATGGTTATATTTTTGAACACACAGATATAATGGTAGAAATTTATAGTTGATTCTTACTTTCGTTAAAGGAAGTATATGTATTTATGATCTTGGAAGATTGTACAAAAAATGTTAAATTTACTTGCGGTTTACTTTCCCATACATTGAACATTAGGACACATTTTAAGTATCAGTAGAATAGTTTTGTGTTTATATGGCTGTTTGATATCTTTTCTCTTCATGAGCAACAAGCAGTCAGCACGCCTTTTATATTTCATATCAATCGGTGACGAGACACCTTAGTAGACATATGTTGACGAAATCGTTCACCATGCGCATCGTTAATTATATTCGTGTTTTATAGAAACAAATTATGATTAATGGGTAAGAATTGAAGTTTGAATGACATCTGACAATGTCTATGTTTAAGACCTTTTTATCATAATTTGAAGTGCATTATTATAATATGTAGCTTTGTAATTCTGTCGAATATCTTCCACTAAGTCCTTGAATTAAAGTCATGCATCTTTATATATATATTTGTAAGAACTATATAGAACTGATTATTTTTCATAAACTTTTAAATATTTGGACTCGTAAATACACATTACTTTAATTTAGCATCTGATACTGATGGAAACATATATTACATTAACGTAAATGATTTACCATATGGACCAAGAGCAATTACGAACGTTTTCAACAATACTGATGTAGAATAGTTAGAGTTATATGTCCAATGGTGTTGCTAGAGTTCGGTTAACTACATTTTTAATACCGTAGCTTTTCCAGAAGGTCACTTTTGGGCAAGCTAATAATTTTATTCTGATCATCATCAAAATATTCGTGCACAATATAGCATGAAAATTTTGTATAACTTTCATTCATTCTCTGAATAATAGGAATGACTTTCACACCAACATAAATTTTCCAATTAAAATCATCATACTTTAACGCAAGTAATGGCCTTTTCCAGATATTATAACTTTCTTTCCTCCCTGAAACATACCATACAACGTAGGAGTTTTTTATTGTGTACAAGTATTGCTTTTAAGTACACCTTGGAAACATCAATAAAATGCCGCCATTCCTACATTTTATGACATAGATCTAACAATGTCAAATAACTAGGAATACCATTACGGAAGTACATTTCCCTGTCTTCTGCATAAAAAAATAATACAGTTTTATATCTGCTTCAACTCTGTTTTTGTTAATATACTTAGGTCCGAATATTTCTCTTACAGAATGTAAAGCATACCTGTTTCATTTTCAAGACTATGATATGGCATGCATTTCTCATCAATTAAAGGATAGTTACTCACTGGCTTTGGTACTGGAAGTTAAGTTACTGTGAGGTACTAACATTTTTGTACAATCGATATTTTTATACTGAACATTCATCTGGCTTATAAAATGAATTCCTTTTGTTGTTGGAGTCATTCAGAAATAAGAATATTCTAAATGATCTTTATATTCTCTCTAACCTTTTGGAATGGTGTAAGGCAGTGAGAGATTTTTTTTTCCTTTGATCCACTCTCAAAATCGATAGAGTAACCAACGAACGTATAGCGTCCATGACCTATCCTATACCGTGCATCTTCAATGAGGAACACTCACGAATTTGCCACAAAAACTATAACTAGATTAACCACGTGAGATATTTTGAATGCATACATTCTCAAATTATAAAATACTACACAGATAAAATATTTATTAATGAACAATAATCCAATTTGAGTCAAAACGTGAAACGAAATCCATATTAAGATGTATTATACCATTGTGTACATACCAGATGTACATACCAGATGCGATAAGATGTATTATACCATTCACTTCCAGAGGCATTTATCTGTAGAAACCAATCCCTTTCAAAAAAATAAATTAACTTCATGGAATATATTTAAACACGAATATCTTTGAAATAAGAGAAAACTTCTTTTTTTTATGAATGTTTTTTAAACTTCAACGATGCAGTTACTTAAATTTGTTAAAATTTCCTGAGAAAAAGAATTCTTGTTTATTAATGGTAGATGTATATAAATTGTTTGTTGCTCACTTTTTGGATTAGTAGACTATTGAATTTTCTATGCGATCTAATTGAATGTCAAAATCTCGCCATAAATTAAATAGTGTACTCATATTAATAAATAAGGCCCATTCATAAAAATCTAATAACTAAATCAGTTGTTAATTATATAATTTCTATTAAGTTTTTCTATTTAAGCCTTTTATTACAGAGAAACAAAAATAACATTTTAAACAAAAAAAATTATTATTATAATACGAAATGTGATTTCGTGGAGCCCTTTTTTTCCTGTTAGTATTTCCAAATTTTATCATAAAATATACGTGAGTTAACTTCTTGACAAAATGTGTTACATTGTGTTGAATGATTTTCTCATAATAATGTAAAAAAGTAAACTAAAAACAGCTTCTTAATGTTATAAAAAATTGTTAATGAATAATATGTAAAGTAAAGCAAGGGAATTTTGATTTTATCGTTATGAACACTATGTTGAAATATTGATTTTACCAATTTCCTACTACATTGAACAATTATTGCTGTAATAGACAATTGATTGATTTACGTTCAGTTACAAGTAAAGCTTTTTTATGATTTTTATTTAAAATATATTTTTTATTTTTCATTAATATTAAATATTAACAATGATAAGTATTATTTTCCATCATTTAAAAGTTATTTTCAACTGAATACTTAAAAACATACCTTATTGTTGGAAAATATATGGTTTGTATTTTCATATATAACATAAATCTTTGCAAATACGTAGGGTGTTAGAATGATATATATTATAAAAGAAACAATGTAAGTTTTGCAGAAAAAGCCTGTGTTAATATTATTTTTATTGAAAGTATTATTTTATAATATTATTTATAACAACATGTTACTTATTAACTGCAATAAAATGATGAGAATTTCGGAGTATAAGTAATAATAAAAGTTGATAAATGATAACAACAGAATAGTTTTAACTTGTGATGAAAAAAAATTGTTCATTCTAGGAAAATTAATTAAAATTCTTAAATTTGTTTTATTTTAACAAGGACTGAAATATAGCACGATCAGTATAATCCAAGATAAAATTTCATAAAAGAGTTTACACAGAAAAGTAAATTAATTCATTTGTTATACATAACAAAAAATAATGAAAAAAAGGGGATATTCATTTTAATTTCACACAATAACTATTTGCCACACTTAATGAAAAAACAAACAAACATTGCGCTTATAAAACATAACACATCATACGTAATAATTTGGATAATAATTATAATGTAAAAAAGAACATAATTAGTATATAAATGTTTTATTTATGAAAACTATGTAAGCGCAGTTAGAATAATAATATTGGGTATCTTCTTTTCTCTCGACATTATATATTGATTTTGACATATATGACATTATAATATTAAATGGATTCCATACCATAAAGAAGTTGTCCTCAAATTCTTTTTTTACTGTGCCGCTTGTTTAAACTATTTTTTTAAAGAAACATTCCAGTTTTGAATGTGGCCGGTAACCTAGTGGTCATGTCACGGACTCACGGCCGGGGGTATTCGTCGAGTCGCCAGTTCGAATCGAGTTGCCACTAAAGACCCGCCGTGTAGCCCATGCTGATACTCGTTAAATCTGTAGTGGCCCAAAGTCCTCCCGTTTGCTTGGCGTGGAAGTTAGTAGATGGGGCGCCAGCTCAAATGACGTCCTAATCATTCGACGGAGGTTGAAAATTACGAGGTCTGTCGACAATAGCCCTTATGTTCGACGTTATAACCCTCCTTGCTTCTAGTGGGATGTTAATAAAACCAAACCAAATCCAATCCAGTTTTGATTATCCATCTCTAAGATACTATTCCCCAAAACAATTATTTTCAGATTTATTGCTATGAGTTGGTTTCCTTTTATCTCTGTTATTCTGTGAATATAACGAAAGTTTACAACTGTGGCTAAAGCGCATGAATTCAATGAGACTATTTAAGGACATAGAATCGTTTTAAATTAAACAAACTTTTGTAAATGAAATTAAATTTAATTCTAAAATTTATATGTATTAATAATCTTAAATAGTTTTATTGATATTTTTTATTTCTTACTATATCACCATCAAAACACAAGAAAATATATTTTCCCTGTGATATCATTTTCATTCAATTTCATCAAAGAAATGTAAAAATCATCAAGTTATCAAAAAAATTATCAAAATAATATACTTGGCTTACTTCGTATAGGAAATATAATGTCAAAAGAATATATATATATATATATATATATATTAGAGAGAGAGAGAGAATATATATTATGCACAAATACAATCACTAATAATTTCTTACCTCTTCACAGCGAAGAATCTTTTACCTAAATTTCGAATCTAGTTTTCCATTTTTTTCTTTACTCGCCGTTCTTGTTGCACTTGATATCCAGCAAAGCTTCTTGCATTGAACCAAATACAAAATTCCGAAGGAATAAGGCTAGATCTGCAAGGAGGATAAGTCAAAAGCTCCTAACCCCCTTTGAAATCTGTTTCTATATCAATTATGCCACATGAGATTGAGTGTTGTTTAGTAAAAGAAGCACGTCTTTCCCCTGCTATCTCAGGTCTTTTCTCTTTAACGGGAACTTAAATTTCTTCTAAACCGTATTTAAGTAGTATAGGCTGTTGATAGTGTATTTTCTCTCCAAAAATAAACAAAAAAATAGGACCTAAAGAAGGACGTTTTTGCGACAATTTTTAAAATTTTCTTGCCAAACGTAAAAACTCTCCCTGTCGATGCAACTATTGTCGAATTCTTTGTTCGTTTGAGAAAATATTTCTGACAACTTTATGCTTTTGGAAAGTAAAATTTAATTCACAGAATACTAGTTTTAAAAAGTCCTTTCTTCGAGCTTACACATCATAATAACTAAGACTTCAGAGGTTATGTCTAAGTATATATAAATCAAAAAGCAGAGTAACAATCTTCACAAGGATGCCAACTATTACTTATTGAAGTTTCAGTTGTCTCCATCGAGAGTTCCTTTCAATTAAAATGGTGAATGGCAATCGTAGAATAGAAGCTATTGTTTGTATTAAAAATCTGTGAACAGTCTTTTACCCTGTAAACATGAAATAGTCAGGATCTATGGCTACTATATCGCGGATTAAGTGAACCACTACTTATAGTATAGATGAAAATCCCGAGTTAATATAAGTTTCAATATCAATATAAATTTTCTGCATAACTAACATTTCCGTAAAATTACAGAGTAAATGGTTAATTTGAGAAAATGCATTTATGATCACGTATGCTATTTTTACAATAGGCAAGTGAATTACCTGTTGAAAAATTAAAAAAAAAAGTAATTAAAAAACATCTAAAAATTTAAAGGAAATTGAGTTTATTGCTTTATCAACCTTTCCTATGTGAATAATTGTTTGTCATTAATACTACTTTATCATTATCAACATTATCAATAACTTGACGAATTTTATCCTAATTTTTTAACTATCCAAGCAGTATAGACTCAGGTAGACTGACTTTTTTGTTAATTTCTACTTGTCTTCCTTTCTTCGAATTCATTCGATTAAATGAATAATTTTCCTCGAGCATAAAGGCTTTTTATTTAGGTTTGTATTCTATTTCAACATTATTTTTAACTTTTATATTAAAAGAATAACTCATACGAGAAAAAAATCTTTTTAGTTCTTAACATTTTACTGATACAAAATGGTTTAAAGTATAAGTAACCAAGCTGACTGTGAAATCTTAAAAGTAACATCTTGAGAAGTAATTATTCTAGCTAATATTTCACTTTCAAAAAATGGTGATAAGTAAGTATAAAATAGAACGAAGTATTAATATCAGCTTTTAGCAGGAAGTTGTGACCTCCTTTGTATGAAAAGTAAACCAGAATTTCCCTAAAAGGAAATAAGAATTATTACACCGCAAAATCTATTAGTGTTATCAAAAGCGATTGCTGTTGATAGAGGCATTGTAAAACCGCTTATGAAACAGACTCGAGTGTTATTTAACGACGTGTTAAAGAAATTCGACTACACTAATTCTATAGTAGCTGTCGTGTAATAAATTGACTTAATTTCAATTTTTTGAATATTTTCGTATATGAGAATTGGCCAGAAAGAAAGATTACTCAATTTCTTGAAAACCAAAAAAAGTAAAATAATGTTTTTTAAAAAGATTTCGTAATCATATTCATACATGAAATAATTTTTGACATGGCCTTCATAATGCACTTTGTAAGCCAATGAATGAGCTTCATTAAAGGTGTGAAAAAAATTCCTGCAGTTTATTTCACCTGTTATTTTATGACATTTCAAGCATCATCAGAGTTCAAATATCTTCTTTCAAACACAAAAAATTTCAAAGAGGGGAAAAGATGAAAGTGAAGGAGTGTCAGATCAAGGCTGTAAGAGGAATGCTTGATGATATCTCAACCGAATGAGTCAATGTGTTGTTTTGTGTCTTTGACTGTTGAAGATGTTCTTTCTCATTGAACAATCACACTCCCTTCGTTCATATTCCTTTTCTTTTATTCTGTAATGCCGTCTGTAATTTTCTGGGTTTCTCAATACCGATTAGGATTAAGAGCTTCCCTTTATTAAAGGAAATGAATAAGGATAATTAATTTAGGGTATCAAGAGATAGAAGCCATGCATTTTTGGGGCACAATAATGGCTAGAAAATTTCTGCAAAGCTTACAATTACGTCACCATTTACACATATCAGTACGGTGCATGACTCCATCACTTTAAACAGTTCTTCCTTCATTAAAATTTTAGAACGGTCCATATCCCTTTGCTAGAAGAAACCGAGTTAGAGGGATTTGAAATCGAGAAGCTCATTTCAGCACCACGCTTAACTAGAAATTTCAACCGACTTACAAACGAGCATGATTTCAACTCCCTGTACTCAGTGTTGCCAACTTTGTTGAAAAGAATTATTCATTGAGTGTCACAGGTTCAATACTCTTATTTCCTGGAAACCCAAGTAAGTGCTTTTAATATTTGTTTTTCACCCCTTCAAAAAAATTCGTTGGTACTTGTTTCTAAATACTAATTGTCAAAAATGCATTAAATTTTGTAATGACAGTTCGCTTACTCGAGTTAAGATAATTAATTAAGATAGTTAATCTAGATAGAGTTCTGAAATCTTAAATACGGAATCACAGCTATAAGGAATGTGTAAACCTTAAAAAATAACTATAAAGTTATAATTAAGTTTCATTCTCCACGAATGTAAAGTAATAAAGAAAAATTAAATGTTTGCTTAAAATTTCAAGTAGCAATTGTTAATTTGGAAGTTCAAAGTTGAATAAAAATTTTCTCATTAGGTAAAAATAGTTCGTAGTCATAATACCTAAATAAATCAAATGAAATACCCTCGCAATGGCATCGTGTCTATCATAAGATTTTTGTCCTTGCCTCAAGACATTTTGATTTCTGACCATTTAGGATTGCAAGTGACTGCAATCCTAAAAAAAAGTCGTGCAAGTCGGGACGTCTAAAATATCTTACGTATGTCATAGCCTCTTCAGTTCGTTCGTGCATGTAGCGAGGTCCTCCAGTAATTGCGTGTTCGCTACTCCATAAGAAGTCGCAATTTTAGTATTTTTCAAAATCCTGCTAAGTTTTGGAGCTAAACTACACTTTCACCAACCGAGCGATTCCAAGCTCATTTATTTCTATCGCTAAATATGTACGTTTCCTATTTTCGACATGTACGAAATTTCACATAAAGAGCCCCTTCGCTAAATTCTTTCCAATCCTCCATCCACGCTTCAATATAAAATTATTTGATATTTTTCCATTCCGCATGCGCAAATCTCAGCAAGTAAACTTAATTGGTGACAATACACAGAATACATATAAAAAAATATATTCCGTTTGGCGTCGGTCATACCATTTTTGTCGATAAAGTTGACAAAAATAACACAAAAGTAGATAAGAGTAGATTAACGGATGATAATTACATTGTGGATAAAACTTCCGTAAAACCCGTTCTTAGTGAGCGTCTACATCGTAAAATGAGTAACTATGCTAAATTTCAAGTCAATCGGTTGTATAGTCTTTGAGATCTCTTGATGAGTCAGTCAGTGATATTTCGCTTATATATATATATATATATATATATATATATAGATAGATAGATAGGTAGATAGATAGATAGATAAGATGATAGATAGATAGATAGATAGATAGATAGACAGATAGATAGATAGATAGATAGATAGATAGATAGATAGATAGATAGATAGATAGATAGATAGATAGATAGATAATCTAACTGGTCTTTAGGCTTAAAATCTAACTAGGTATATATGGCAAATGTGGGCCAAATACCCCTTGTTTTAATGATATTGAAGTGTATCATGTAAATACTTATATTTCTGTCACATACATATAATATCTAGACATGAAGGAAAGGAAATAAGGTATGTATTGATTAACAAGGAGTAGAAACGATAATAAAGGAAGTTCCCTAGGGCCTACTGGAAAAGATTTTAATAAGTAGTGTACACAATTTCCGAAAACACCATATACCTGAATTTCAATATTTGCTGTTGAATTCTTAAAGATATATAATTAAGAAGAGCATAATTGATTGTACAACTTCAAACATATCAACAATTTCAGTTAATCTCTTTATTATCAGAAAAGGGATAGGCATTTAAAACTACATCCTTTCTTTTTCAAATAAAAAGAACAAGAATTATTCATTTACAATAAATAAGAAGAGTGATGAAAAAGAAATATTTAAAAAATGTATGGTGCTCTATAAATCTTTTCTTTTCTCTAGTTATAGCGAGTCAACACATAAGATGGGTATAGACTCTCTAATTGTACCTCGAATTTTAACGGGTGAAAGATTAAATATCAACTAGAGAAATAGTGTGTTGAAAGGTTTTGCCATTAAAGTATATTCAGGGCAGCAACATATTAGTGTGTATCATCATAAATCAGATTGTTGTTATAAATGTCACCCCTCTTTAAGGGAAGGCAAAACAAATATTGAATGGTGACTTTATCTTTATTCCATTCCTTAAAGTTCGTGACAGAAGCCAATTTCCGTTCTACCACTAATCGATTTAGTCAGGTATTCGATTTCCCCTAACGGATTGCCTTCGATGAATAATTCTAAATACCTTAAAAAGAAACTGTTGTTGAATTATTAGAAAATCAAGATTTATTTATTAGATTCACTGGGTCTCTTAAAAATGTGGTTCCCTAATCGGTTCGATATATTTCCACCTGATTATTACAATTGTTACATTTGAATAGAAAAGGGAATTTGAATACAGAAATATTAAAAGAAAAATATTATTCCGAGTGGTTTATGACTCAGCTTGTACACATTTGTTTTCCAAAGAGTAATTGATGAAACATTAAAAAATAATGTGTTTCAAAATTTTGTAATTTTTAAATAATTGAAAAATTAAGAATAAGAGTTTGATTATAAGCATAAGATATGTAAAATTGAATAATAATAATTTACTTAACATGAATAATTTAATTTATTAATTAATGCACCATATAAATGTGATATTTAAATATGTTATTAGGTACTGAAAAATGAATTATAAATGGTAAAGCTGCTAAGATTATTGATACTACCATAAAATATGAAAATATTATTTTTTCTATGAGAGTAGTTTTATTTGAGTTACTTAACATCAAAGTTCATAATAAAAAGAAACAGATAAGTGATTATTTGTATAAAACGATATTTAAGGCTGTCATCACGTATTGGTAAAGACAGAAACCCAAACCTATAGCTTCAAACAAAAATACCACAATATTAATATCCCACATGAAACGTATCTATCTATTTATATATATAAGCGAAATACCACTGACTGACTCATCACGAGATCTCAAAGACTATTCAACCGATTGACTTGAAATTTAGCACAGTAACTCATTTTGTGATGTAGACGCTCAATAAGAACGGATTTTACGGAAGTCATCCAAAATGTAATTTTCATCCGTTAATCTCTTCTTATCCGTCGGTTATGTAATTTTGGCGACCTTATCGCCAAAAATGATATGACAGACGCCAAACGGAATATATTTTTTATATGTATACTATATATTATCATCAATTAAGTTTACTTGGTGAGATTTGCGCATGTGAAATGGAAAAATACCAAATAATTTTATATTGAAGCGTTAATGGAGGATTTGCACGATTTTGGCGAAGAGGCTCTACATGCGAAATTTTGTGCATGTCGAAAATAGGAAACGTAAATATTTAGCGATAGAAATAAATGTGTTTGGAATAAATTGAGTTTCTGAATTTGGAATGCAGTTTAGCTCCAAAACATAGCTGTATTTTGAAAAAAACTAAAATGGCGACTTTTTACGGAGTAGCAAACACGCAAGACAATCTTCGTTTACTGGAGGACCTCGCTACATGCATGAACGAACTGAAGAGGCTATGACATACGTAAGATATTTTAGACGTCCCTATTTGCACGACTTTTTTTTAAGGATTGCAGTCACTTGCAATCCTAAATGGTCAGAAATCATAATGTCTTGAGGCAAGGACAAAAATCTTATGATAGAAACGATGCCATTGCGAGGGTATTTCATTTGAAAGCTAAGCACATGATGAATGTTCTGACAAAACGTTGCATCTTTGGCAATACTATGGGTAACATGTATACGGTGGAATAAATTTTATAAATATCATGTATATATGAGGTGACTTTTTACTAATTTTTTTTTATATTTCTCATATATTTGAAAGTCCTGGATAACAATTATCACAGACAATCAATTTCTTAAAATTTTAAATTTAGATTACTATTAACGTTCTAAAAATTGAAAAATTTCTTGATATTTTACGTATAGATTCCAAAATATTATATTAACGTCTGTCCAGCGAAGCGGGCGGGTATCAGCTAGTCCTTTTTTTATATAATTGCCCATTTTAATTTGAATCAATTAATATTCGTCTTTATTAGAAGTATATTAAATATTATTCTGATGTTATAATATTAAAATCAGATTTTTAATTTTAAATTCTAATGAGAAATTTTTTTACTTATATATTTAATTATAAGTATTATTAATGCTTAATCATATGTAATTATTATCTTAATGATACGACGACATGCTAGGTATACTAAAAGATCATATTTAAGACTGCTTTTTTTACATTTATGAATTGCAGTTATTAGCAAAGCTTATATTTTTATGTACCTAATAATAGTATTTTAGTTATGGTGTAGTACTATAAAAGTAGTATTTTTAGTCTAAAAATTGTTTTTTCCATCTTAGTTGAATGTGAACATAATTTTTGAGAGACAAGGCACCACACTTTTTTTAAAAGCAAAACTCTTACACTGCATGGTTTCAAATTTTTATGTTTCTATAAAGGATATTTATGCATGTAATGAATGACAAATATATTTTTTTCTGTAAGTAATATCTACATATCAAGAAATATTTATTATGTGAAACAAAAGAAAAAAATTAAAATTTTTAAATTATGATAATTTTTTACAATTTCTTAAGGAAATCTTTTTTTTTAACTTTAACAACTTTTAATGATATATAGTAATATCATTAAAAGTTGTTTCATAATATCTATGTATTGTTTTATGCATGAGGAGTAAAATATTTTGTATCTTTAAGGTATATTATTTTTTTTTTAAAAAAAAACAAATGATACTTCAATGTAAATAAGTCTCAAAACTCATGCCCATAATCAACTAAGAAGGAAAAAAACAAACTTTTTGAGTAAAATGTTTTTATAGTTCCATAGAATAATTAAAACATCACTATTAGGCACAAAAATTCTAAGCCTCACTAATAATTTTAAAACATATGTTTCAAAAACAAGGAGTCTTTTGAATTTAGTATTTTACTATCTCTGGACTGTCGACATGCCATTATACAATAAACGAATACATGTATGACCTTAAATTTCATTAATGTTGTGACAGTTTCAATGTTCTCAGGAATTCCGAGTTTTATTCTGTTCTTCAGTAACTAGAAAGGACAGCCGTAGAGTGCTTCTAAGAGAAAAAGCCACAAAAAAAAAACATACTAAAAAATTGCTAATGCAGTTACTTTTTCTCATCAATAACTTCCAGTTTCGTTAACAAGAGACACTAGAAGAACAATATTCTCACGAATCCTATAAGGCTTAAACTTTCAAAAACTAAACTACTTCCAATGAGACTTTCGAAATGAAGTATTGGACGGAAAGAAGACAGTAACTAATAAAAAGTTTTGAAAACTCAGTTACTATAACTTGTCATAGAAGATTTACTTCTCAGGAGATTGACGATTTATTTTATTTTATCCATCAAAAGCATTCCATACCATCTGCCATATCTCGAGAACAAGAATCAGTTTCTTTTATTCAGTATCTTAAGAAATCGAGCATTTTAAGTAAATCATTTGGTTTAAAGTTATTTTTTATGTGTATTACGCTGACGTCGTTTTTTCATGTGTCTGGTTCATATATATATATAGCGTAATTAACCTTCTGTTTTATACGGGACATCCTTATATATATAACAGCGAGCTAATAATTAATTGATTTTAGATAGAACAGAATTATGTATGATTATTCAAAATCCCAAATTCTTACAAATAAGTAATAAAGGTCACATATTGTTAAGTAATATATAAATATACAAGGGGGGAAAATATGGAAGTTTTATATTGCGATCAATAAATATTTCTTGTGTGTTCTCTGTGATACTATTTCATGAAAACTGTTTTAGAAGCTTTTCAACAGCAGAAGTGATCATGGCTTCTGCGGAACAGAAAGACATTTTGTCATTTCTGCGAGTGGATCTGTAATCACCATTCAGAGAGAATTTTGCAGTAAGTACCAAGTATATCATTTCTAATCTTATTACAAATTTCCCGCTGAATGGTGATTGGTGGACAACCACATATGGCTCAGCGTATTTGAAGGTAGTGTCATCAGTTTCAGAGCAGTGGATGTATTTGTAAAGAAAACAGTTGATGGCAATACTATCTTGACATTATATCTGTAACTAAAGGAAATTATATCGAACACTTTTAAAAAAAAACTTCCATATTTTTCATTTATTTTTATGTATTTTTTTTATCATTCTGCATCGTAATTGTAGCATTTTGAATAATTCTGTACCTAAGTTGTTATCGAAAAATGGAAACAGCTATCAGTGTGTGGTGCATTCAAATAAATTTTTTTTATCAACACACAAGATTAACTACGAGAAATGTGTGTTCATAGTACAAATTGTTTAAACATTCTTCTGCCTTCAGTTTCCTCTTATGAAGTTGTAGGTCTTTTTTTGGCATAGTATAAGGATAGAGAGTTACTCACTGGCAGCATGAATTATGTCTAATATTAGAAACACTTAAAAAGTTTTCAGCATTTAAGCACTGGAATCTATTAATTGACCTTCGAAGAAATTTTTGAAATTGAAGAAATTTTTATTTTCACAAAAAAATTATAAACAAGAAAGAAAAATGGAAATGTGTTATGTGATCTTATATTTATATAACTATCGAAGATGATTTGATATAATAAGCAAATTATTTATTTTTCATAATGAACATCAATTAAATAGCTAAAATAAATGACTGTTTAATGCTCAGCAATCAAACAACTATTTAAATTATTCTGATTTGTTCAAATATTATTATGAATATACTGCTGATATTAAAAACACATGTAAAATACAAGATTCTATATTAGTTGTTATACGCGTTTACAAGAAGCACTTAGACTTCCTTTTAATATTGCTGAGAAAAATGAAACAATTTTATACTATTTTGATAAGAAGTTCAGAAGCTATAGCATCACACAGAGATGGTGTTTGTTGCAAAATCTTTTGCAATGATGAGGTTATCATTATTTGCGGGACTTCCCAGGACGCGGGCTTTGTTATTTTAACCTGGTAAGTATACCCTTTTTAGAGATGGCTATGGAATCAAATAAATACAATACACTGTTGGTTCTGATAGGCTTTTAATGCTGTTCATTAATATATGATGAATTTATACCAAATCGTATATGATTCATAGATGAACGTAGTGCCTTGTCACACCTATAACTAGCTATCTTTTTAATGGTTTGGTCAATATCTCCTTGGACAGACAGAATATTGGAGAAAATTAGAATCATTCGAATATGAACTTTGCACCTTTTCTTATTTGCTTTTAACTTATTTCAGAGTATGGCTCATAAAACAGTAAAGTTGTGTCGCTTTTGTTTTGCTTCTTTTGCTCATGTGAAGTAGAACTTAGTAGACATGGTCTTATGTCTGAAAAAATTTGTAAACTGGTTTTATTAACTTCACGTCATATTACATCCATAAAAGGTATTTCGTAAATTTTTAAATTTAAAGTGAAAATATAAAGTGAAGATTTAAACTCTTTCATACACTCAAAGACGAAAAATAGTACAAAAGACACGTATTTTTCATTTATTCTCTTTTTCAACTTCATTACATACGTCACAATTCCACTTTAAAATAAGAATGTCTATGTTGCCATCAGGTGCATTATAGCCTCTTTAAAAGTGGGTGAAAAAGGATTGAAGATACATTCTGCCTTCTCATCAAACAAATAGCATTTTTACAAAGAAAAATATATTTTTCGAAGGTAAGGCGAACTGGGAATGAGTCTTTGTAATTCCAGACGATGTCTAATTTACACGATACTCCATACGCCTTCCCGTACAACAATATTTTGCTAAATATTAAGACATAATGATAAACAATCCACCATATTCTCCTGATTAATTGCCAGCTGATTTTTTTTTCCCTTTTTTCAAAGCGGGAGGTGAAGATAATGAAGGACATGAATTTGAAAATGTCTTGGTTATCGAATAAAATGTTATGCATATATAATACGAATAGTCAATATAAGCATTGCTTCTATGACTGAAAGAAACATTGGGGAAATAATATATTCTTAAGGAGATTATTTTAAGGAAAATACATTTATTTTTAAAAGCTAGTTTTTTCTCATATTTATAAAAAAAAACTGTCTATTTAGTTTTTGGGTACGTCTTACACAACAGATTAATTAAATTAATTAATATAATAAATTGACATTTGAAAAAAATTCCTACATAATTATCAACATTTTTTCGTATAATTAATAGCAAAATTACTTCAACTGGCTGTTTTCTAAATTTGTTTGAATTTTATCTGCCTTAAGGAAGTCTTATATTAGCTAATTTTATGTTGCGATTTATTTGCTAAACATTACAAAATTTCGGATTTCCAGTTATAATTTCTAGCAATTATTTTGTTTTAATATTTTTAAAAACATTTTAATATTTTATTTTATGTCGATGAAAAATAAAAGTATATTAATCTAAATTGTATTTTTAAATTATTTATGTAATTTCCAAAATAAAACAGGTCGTTTAAGCTATTCAGTTTTGAATATTGTATTTCAAGATTATATTGAACAATTTTTAGATCTAATAATAAAAAAGGCAAACTAATTTACAGCCATTTAAGACTGTATGATATGGGAAAGTATTTCTCACTCCGAACATTTTTTGAACAAAGGGATATAGTTACTTGAAACAGTGAATGTAGAGATTTAGCACGAAGAATCCAATCACTTCAAACTTGTGGTATGTTTGTAACCCACGTTATGCATTATATATATCTACTGCCTTCTTTAAGTCTACTTAAAAACAATAATAATTGAAATTCAACTGAAGATATACAAGAACAAGATAAATACTTTATTAATAATCTCTGGAAAACATAGATAAGATCTCTCTCTCTCTCTCAAATCTCAACTTAATTCGTCAATTCTAGATTATGCCAATATAATGAAATCTGAGCTTACTTAATCACTCGTCCTCATTAAAGCATTTACAGCCTTGTCTTATCTTTGCACTTTAACTAGAATTCGCTTCAATCTATAACATTAATTAAGGTGCTTAAATTTAAATTGTTAATATCTATCCTCAAGTCATTATCTTCTATCTTCCATCAATTTTTATTTATTCTATTTCACTTACGTATCCTTATATGTAATTCGATTCCCTTCAATTTTATCATCACATTATTTACAGAATCACGATTGATTTTGCTTGGGAGTAAATTGTAATTCAATGCAATTCAAATTACTAAAAAATCTCCGAGAGAAAATCGCGACGTCACATGTTCAACTTAAATTTTTCATAATTATATATCATAATTCATGCTTTTGTAATAAATAACTTTCCTTGATACATTATCCTTTTCTGTCTTATGAATTTCATCCTTTTCTGTCTTAAACATAAAAATGTATTATAAATATACGAATTTTGAATTTCATCTTGAGCATAAAACTCGGGGGAAAAAATTCTTGCATTATTCGAATATAACCACTAGGTAATTGGTACTGTAACCATCTTCTAATACATATTATCATTAAAATATCTATGAAACACCCAAAAATGCAATTTATTTTCGTACTTCTAACTTAACTGATACACACACACACACACACACACACACACACACACACACACACACACACACACACACACACATATATATATATATATATATATTATCAGCTTTCCTGTTTAAAGTTAGTAAATCCATTATTCACACTCACACAATTTATTAAATATATACTAATTATCGATTGATTCTAATAGAGAATGACAATCGTATGTTCTTAAAGTTCTCGGAATTCGAGAAATTCGTGTTAACTAAGTCGCTAAATAATGATTTTTCTCCTCCCATACTATAATATTTATTATTCATAATATTATCACCGAATTAATTTCTGACATAATAGAATACATTCCATCCACTGTTTCTATGTAAGGTAATATGTTTATGAACTCACTGAATTAAAATTTTATTCTATCTTATCGCATTTCTATCAATAGAATAAGATATTTCCGGTTGGATTCTGATAATATTTATACATGATTATTTTAACTATAAATGGTTTTGTATGCATTTTCTGTTAATAGTATTTTGGAAATATTTCCCCTGATATTGAAGATAAGTTGAAATAATATATTTAATAATTACAGATAATGTGACATATAATATTTCTCTCTACCTCTCCAGAACACTCAATAGTTTAATTACCACAAATTTTGTAATAAACATTTAAATCTAAATGTTTATTACAAAATTTATTAAAATCTAAATGGCAACTTGTTAATTTTAACAAATATTTCCTTTTAAAATAACAAGGAAATGTTTGCGAAATTAACATAAATATATTTAATGTGTATTTGCAAACAATTTTGACACTTTTCAACACAATAAATATTTTTTATTTTGATAAAGTTTTCGTTCACTTTTTTTTCCTTTTATGTATAGTTATTAATGACTGTAGTTACATAAGTTAATATAATACGAGCCAGACATCTTTCATCAACAGGAACATATATATATATATATATATATATATATATATATATTATTTTAGATATAAAATATGTTTATCATAAGTGAATATAAGTGAAAGAAAGAATTTTATAACAGATGAAAAATACAGTAGAAAAGAGACTTAATATCGTACTTGTTATTTTCGTATACACAAAGGCCGTACTATCAATACAGATTTGCTCCTTTAATTTCAGAAATAAAATCCCTGTTTATTACTGGAGCTTTATTGTAAAAGTATTTATTATATTATTGAATTTAAAAACACGTAATTAAGTATTTTCATAGAAATACGAAGGAAAAATGTTTTTTTCTCTCTCTTTTCCTTTTTCTTTTTTTTTTATATTACGAGTAGATAGAAAATATTATTATTAACATTTCTAACCTGAATGGGCGTAATGGAACATTTTCTACAATATATTTCAAGCGAAATCCCATGTGCCTTGCTTATGACATCTATGTTTTTAAAATTTTCCTTATCTGGGTAACTTTGTTTAATTCCTAACTTTTTCAGACTTGTAGAAATGTTTACTTCTTAGTAAAAATAAGAAAAATGGCATTCAATTTACTAATTTTATCTCACTCGCATCATTTTGATATTCATAAAATACATATATAAATAAATTTATAGTATTTTTGGATAGTCTGCATTTCAAATAAGGCACGAAGAATGCAACAGCATACTAATATATGTATGAAATGTTCCAACTACATGTGTGACGGTTTTCATATTTTATTTTGCAATATGGCTCTTTTTAAGCAGTCTTACAGCAACGCGATCAGAAAGTTTGCGAGAGCTAAGTAATCAATATGATAAAAGAAATTGTAATGATTTTAATGAATTAAAAAAAAAGCAGAAATGATTTCAAATTATGTATATATAATAAAAAAGGTTGGGGTAGATACTATTAATCAATTAGCTGCTGCGGTACACATGCAAAATAGTAATTTGGTTGGACCTGTGTCTTTTAATTTACAATAGGAATGACCTGATTGCAATAATTGTTTGTTGTTTTTATGTTTTTTAAGCAAATAAATATTTTTAAAATTGAAACAAGTTTATAAAAACAAGTAATATAAGAACATGTGTAAATTAAACAAAATCATAACAAATATTTATTATTACTTAGAATGAAGGTAAACCAACCTGCGTCCAGTAAACATAGCATAAATAAATAAGGTGCGAATACACTGCTTAAATATACACTCTATTACAAAAGAAAAAAAACGAAGCACCAAGGACTTGTTCCATGGAGACAAAAATTGGCAGTTAGGAAAAGTATGTGCAGATTAGAAAATTATTAAAATTTCAGAAAAACTGAATGATTTATTTCAAAGTTACATTGTTACAAAGTAGCTAGCTCAATAAGGTGTTATCCACCTCTAACCTGGATGCATGTTGAATTTTCTCCAATTGTCGGGAGAGGTCATCAACATTCCCTGGTAGATGCAGTTGCCTTCCCATCATATCCCAGACATGCTCGATTGGAGAGAGATCTGGCGATCTGGATGGCAAGGAAATGTTTGACAAGCTGTAAGATAGTTCGTAGCAACAGTGTGTGGTCCGGCATTATGTTGCTGATAAATAAGGCCAGATCACTACAAAAAGAACGGTAGCAAAACAGGTCTCAGAATGTCATCACAGCAACGCTGAGCTGTAAGTGGGCCTCTAATGACGACCAAAAGGGTCCGGCTCTCAAGGGAAATGGAACCCTACACCATAAATCCTGGTTGAGGGTTTGTGTGGCGTCAATAGTGAAAGCAAGATCGACAAGCTACCCTGGGAGTCTCCAGACACGTTTTCGATGATCGTCAGGACTCATTTGAAAGCGGGATTAATCGCTTAACACTATACGCCCCCAGTTAGCATCATTTCAACCTGATCAAGCCAAGAAACAGTATATGTCTCAAAAGTGTGCAGGCGAGAGAGGCAGGTGGCGAAGCGGTCGGTACGAGCGTAGATTTCGCTCTATCAGCCGTCTGTGAATGGTCATCATGGACACTAGTGTGCGGGTCGCAAGTTTGAGGGTTGATAAAGATAAATCAGTCACTGTGACAGCTGATCTGACAATCACTTTGTCCTCCCGATCTGACGCTGAAATCTGCTTTTGTCCACCAATTCTTGCCAGCATCTTCTATTTGTCGTATCGTTTCGACCCATATGACGAGCGATTCTCCGTTTGTGCAACCTGCCTGTTTGAATTCAATGATACAAGCTCTTTCAAACTATGACAGTTGCTCGTAACGAGCTCGAATCCTGCGGCAATGGTTTTAGTCTTTGAAAAGTTAACCTAAATCGTAGTACAACAGAAAATTTGATCATCAGATTGAGAATTGCTTCTTAAATATATACCAGCTGAGTTCGCAGTTCCGAGACTCTGTAGCACCCGCAATTCATTCATTGGACACCAAATTTTAATCATTTGCATTTTCGGTCCAAATGTCTTTGCATGCGAAACATATTTATATTCAGACAACTTCTTCTTGGTGCATCTTTCTTTTTTTGTTAGAGAGTGTATTTGTTATTTTTAAAGTTTCTAATAATTGCAAATCTTCCAAACTGCATCGGTGTTCTATTTGAACAACTTCCTCAAAATACCTTTCTGTTGTATGTATTATGCATTTGGTTTTACATTTTCATATATAGGTAAAAATAATTTAAAATAGCAGTGACGAACATGATAGTTAATCCTTAACATTTGCTGGCTAATGGAGTCATGATGGACCATTTAAAATCTTTTTACAATATTTATTTTTTGGGTATTTTAAAAATAATTAAAAATAGGTTACATAAGTACAGTACATATTGCCCACACATGTAACAAAATATACTTAATGCATATAAATTCTACACCTTGTCAATATACATATGAATAAATTCTAAAAATATTCGGATGATAAATTGTATGGAAAGCGTTTTAGATATTTAACAATCCTCACAGTTATTGGAGATATCATTAAATTATTTAAATTTAATTAATTCATTTAATAATTATTTATGGTAGAATATTTTAGTAATATAACCGGGTAGATCTGGAGACTTCTCGGGTGCACAGGAAACACATCAAACTTTCCCAAGTCACGCAATGTCAGAAATATTAGCAATGCAATTTTGAACGTAATTTATCAGGCTTAAGTCACTCTCTTCGAAACTTAAATGGTCGTCTTTAAATATAGTCTAATCTGTTCCATGCATTTGATATGCCTCTATGAATTATGCATTGATGTCTAAGTCTACAAACCATTATAGGATGTTGAGTTCGTCTTTCGCTACACGCAATCATAATATTTAGGAAAACAAAAAGCATAATGTGTGATATAAAATGTATCACATGCAAAAAGTCTTAAATATAAAGACTTTAAGAAATTTAGGAAAGAATTACTGAACAAAATATCTTTATATAGTACACTCATACACACATACATTCGACTAAATTACTTTATCAACAAATGAATGATACCTTTTAAGTATGAATCAACAAGTTTAATTTCATTCAAGCATTCCTGATTTCGTAGCTGTTGATGTGTTTTCTCTAAAACAGTGTAATATATTCATTTTACTTTAATTTGTAACTTCATTGAATGTATTCATCTAAATAGATGATCTATTAACTGTTTTTATAATGAGGGCCGTACAAAATTTCAAAAACATTGAAAGATTAACAATGGATTTCTGCAATGAATTATATATAGCAGCAACACATATACTGCTGATAAACCCACGAAGTATTACTGTTCTTACTGCATACGAAAGTCAAATTTATTATATTATTTGTTCCAGAAAAGAAAGCGTAGAAACTCCTTTTAGAAAAAATATAATTATGGATGTGGAACAACTAAAACAGAACATCTTAAAATACAATGGCATATTTATTGTTAATAGCTGTTTATTCATATACTTATCTTAAAATGTAATATAAAAGGTAAACTAAGTATTTTCAAATACGGCAGTATCCCATGTTTCGTATGAGCAGCACTTTCTATTATTGATACTTTACATTTTGAAACTTTGATATATTTGAGAATTTAGCGAAAAATTAAATACGAATGTTTCCACTTCTTTCGATATTATTTCAGTTGTAAATAAATTCAATGGTTAACAAACCAAGATAATGTGTGTAATCAATTGTATTTACCTTTTAACTATGGATGCTTTTTAAAAGGACTTTACTAGAAAAGTTGTCTGTGTTACAGTGATAGACTTCTTTCAAAATTCTGTTAATAAATGACAATACTACCCCATAAATGTATATTTGATACTTTTTTCTGTAACAAACGTATATTTATTGGGTGTTCTTCGGTCTTAAAGAACTAGATAACAGTTAGAAATTCTTAATGGAACTTCAAAACTTGTCCGTAATAATAATTTAAATATAATTACAAATTTGGACTCGTATAATCTCATTACAAATGCCTTTTTATTTATGGAAAATTTTAAAGTCTCATGTAAAACTAAAATATTAAGCTCTACATATACTGAGTTATATTATACAAATTTATATAATAATTAATAAGAAAAATTGTACATTTTTTAATGGATGTAATAACTATATAAACATTTGTTCAGTTTTAAATAATTTTTTCACTAAGCATGCATTTTCTGAAAAATGTTAGTAAGAATTAATTCATTTCTCAAATTATGATTATTATTTAATAAAAATAAATTCTTTAAATCATACAAAATTTCAGTCGCATAAATATATATATCCACAGAAACCGAGAACACTGTCTGAGATTTTTCGGAACTAAGAATGAATGCAAAAGACTATTTTAAGTGTTGAAAATTATTATATATTTTTCTTTACTTTATAATATGAAGGTCAAAAGGCCTTTTAACACGAATAATTCGAATAAAATCCCTGATATATGAATAAACCCTTCCATGAACCAACCAAGAATATATCAATAAAATTATAATAGTTTTGTTTTCCTATTTTCATTTTCAATTCCCAATTACAATATAGTATTAAGATGCTGCGCATGGTTCACGTATATTTTATTTTTGGATCTAGTTTTTTAGTGTATGACTTGATAAGGTTTTTTAAAAACATTCTAAATTCCCTAATTGGGATGTAAAATTTTATCTTTTTATTTTTCGGAAAAGTTCAACAGGGCTCATATATGAACTGAGAAATATGAAATTAGAATTTAAATACCGGTATATATATATATATATATATATATATATATATATATATATACTCATTGCAATAAATACTTGCGCATCAAGATGTAAGAATGAGATATGTACAAAACATAGCATGAAGGTACGTATCACGCAGATATGTAAATTATTAGAAATGCAACGTGATTTCGTAATGCCATCAAAAGGAGTTGAACTTCGTTCTCCTTGGATTATAAAACTGGTAAGCAGATTTTGTTTGCGTGTATTAAATCTATTTCAGAGAGACACTTTTTAACTAAAGATGTCATTACCCCACCATCGGAGACATTATGAGGGGCTGTCAGAGTACGAGAAGGGGAAAATCATAGGGATGAGGGAAACCGGATGGTCAGCTCGGCAAGTAATTCACTATCTAGGCCATTCTGACTTTTATATGAGAAGGTGTTGGTACCAGTAAAGAAGAGAGAGGTCTTATAACACGGCAACCAGGTTCAGGACGCCCTCAACAGACCAATAGTCGAGAAGACCGTCACATCATACGACACACATACATAGAGCCAACTGTCTCATTATCCACCATCCACACACAGGCAGTAACTTCACTAAGGGCTTCTGTGTCAGTCTGTACTATTGTAAGGTGCCTAGCTGAAGGACAGTTACTATCGTGGGGCTCATTACGTATTCTGCCATTCACACTCACTTACCGTCTCCTCCATTTCGAGTGGTGTCGCACTCCAAGGGATTGGTTTGCAACCGAATGGAATCCGAACGTCTTCAGCGATGGATCCAAATTTAATTTGGGCAGTGATAACAATCGTGTACCTGTGGGGAGGTCCCTTAGTAAACATCTCAATCTTGCTTTCGCTGTACAGTAGCCTAATGCTTCCACAACTAGTGTAATGGTATTTAATGAAATAGCGAATTACAGAAATAATAATTTAGTGCATTCGCAAACGACACACGGTCATCCCTAATAACAGGTCAATTGAAGAGTCCCCGGCCTACCATAGTAAAACACATTTTTTTGGCAAAATTAGTTTTTTTTTATTCAACATAATTCCCTTCAAGTGTGATACACTGATTATAGCGACCCTCCAACTTTTCGATACCATTTTTGTAGTACGATTTGTCCTTTGCTTCAAAATAGGCCTCAGTTGTGGTGATCACTTTTTCATTCGACGAAAATTTCTTCCCAGCGAGCATTCTTTTGAGATCTGAGAACAGGAAATAGTCGCTGAGGGCCAGATCTGGAGAATACGTAGATGAGGAAGCAATTCGAAGCCCAATTCAAGGATTTTTGCCATCGTTTTCACCTACTTGTGACACGGAGCATTGTCTTGGTGAAGCAGCACTTTCTTTTTCTTCAAATGCGGCCGTTTTTCGGCGATTTCGTCCTTCAAACGGTCCAATAACGCTATGAAATAGTCGCTGTTGATGGTCCTTCCTTTTTCAAGGTAGTCAATGAAATTTATTCCATGTGCATCCCAAAATACAGACGCCATAACCTTGCCAGCCGACTGTTGCGTTTTCCCACGCTTTGGAGCGGGTTCATCGTGTGCAGTCCACTCGGATGACTGTCGATTGGACTTCAAAGTGAAATGATGGAGACATGTTTCATCCATTGTCACATATCGACGCAAAAACTCGGGCTTATTACGCTTGATCATCTTCAAACACTGCTCGGAATCATCATCTCGTCGTTGTTTTTGGTCAAAAGTGAGCTCGCGCGGCACCCACTTTGCACAGAGCTTTCTCATACCCAAATATTCGTGAATGATATGATGTACACGTTCAGTTGATATCTGTAGAGTGTCTGCTATTTCATTCAATTTCAATTTACGGTCATTCAAAATCCTTTAATGGATTTTTTTTAATGTTTTCGTCGGTAACAACCTCTTTTGGGCGTCCACTGCGTTCACCGTCTTCGGTGCTCATTTCACCACGTCTAAAATTAGCATTCCAATCGTTGATAGTTGATTTTCCTGGGGCAGTGTCCGGAAACTGGGCTTCAAGCCAAGTGTTTGCTTCAACTGTATTTTTTCCCTTCAAAAAGCAATATTTTATCAACACGCGAAATTCCTTTTTATCCATTTTTTTCACAATAACAAAAGTTGCTTCTCTCAAAATGGTATAATTCACAAACTAATGATCCGACAGCTGTCAAATTTGTATACGCATCTTTTGACGGTTAGGGCTAACTAAAACACATATGGATTTAATTCTAGTAGCGCCATCTATGTGTCAGGCCGGAGACTTTTCAATTGACCTGTTATTGATCCACAGCACCACGGCAGCCCAGAGGTGCATTCGTAACATTCTCCAGTCACATGTGTTGCCACTCATGGCAGGGCTGCCAGGAGCCATTTTCAACAAGACAATGCTCACCCATACATAGTAAGAGTTTTACAGGAGTGACTCACCTACAATTCCAATCTTTCACCGATTAAGCACATCTGAAATAATTTAGGACTGCAAGTTGGACAACCTATGAGATTAGTCTACGAGTTTACATCAACTAGGGAACGAAATGTCGCTGGACATCATACAGACTTGTATGCTTCAATGCCCTACCATATCACATCACGCATTTATATTAGAAGTGTCCCAACAGAATACTAAAACCTTATTAGTCATTATTCCTTCTATAAACCATCATTTTTCTTTGACTTTGTAATAATTTACATCAACATTGTACTTAACGTATGTAAAATTTCGTTTTATTGTGACAACTCTTTATTTGTGCGCAAAGTGTTTTGGCAACGAGTGTGTGCAGATATATATATATATATATATATTCATAATTTATCTAACCGTTACAAAGTGCTTACATAGATGTGTTTTGTTGTCATTTTCCAAATCATTACCAAAGCATTCATGATAACAATGGATAAATGTTTTTCTACACACAGTTTATCTAAATCTTTTTTATATTTAGTGAATTAAAATTTTTGGTATTTGTCTCCTTCCATTTTACGTGTATGTATGTTTCTTCTCTTTTGTTTTTTTGTTTGTTAATAAAATTAAAGTAACATTTGAAACTTACTTATTTACTTAAAATTTCGCAAATGGCAAAATTCATGACATATTGGAGTCTATTACAAATGATATTAGATTACCTAGGTAAGGATCTAAAAAAGTTAACTAAAATGTTATTTAAATAAACTCGTATATACATTTTTACAACTATTTAGACTGGCATATTAAATGAAGAATTTAATAACAAAAATGTGTAAATTTAATTGTAGAGATGTAAATCAAATTACAGATGTTTTGAAAATTTATAATTATGCTATTTGATTTCAAATAAAGAAAACTAAACTAATAATGAGTTACAATAAACGTAACTTTAACAATAATAATAATTTTTTTTTCTTACAAAGTTAATATAAAACAAGAATTAGCTCAAAATTCCTACTATATAGGATTTTACAGTAAATAATCTATTTTCGTCTAATTCAAACATTTAATAGGACAATTAGTCATTGTTACTTGCCTATAGCTTTAAAAAATAGGAGTTGTTAGGCTAGTTTCCCTAGCATCTGCAATACTTTGAAAACCTTATTAAAAATATATGTAACAAAATTCTAACAGCGAAATTTTTGTTGAATGACTTATTTTTAAAGTCCTCATTTTTTATACCAATTTTATAACATTCAATATTCATTTCCTATTTAGTGAACACTAAATAGAGTAAAATTCTAAAAATTCTTGCTCATACGCAATGAAAATAAAGTCAATTTCTCTCAGACATTCTAATTTCCAATGTTTATAGAAAACTAAGACACAGCTTTTAATAATGCATAATTTATAATAAATTTGAAATGCTGAAGCATATATTAATGATAAATTCCCGACATATTAATAAAATGTTAGAATATGTAAGAAAAATAGTGTCATTTATACATATATCATAAAAAGAGTTTACAAAACGATAATAATTTATGTTACATGAAATTTAGCTTAGAATTCCAATACAAATACTAACATTATTATATAAGTCATTTTTCATAATTTGTATAATTTTGTAGCCAAATTTGAAACATATTTTACATTAAATTAAGAACACATAATAAGTACCTGAAATAATTTTATTAAAAATAATGTTCGTTATTTCAAATGAATAATGTTCCTTTTAGAAAATGAAACGAAACGATTTATTCAAACTGCCATCACCACTCTTAATTCTCTCCTCTTAGTCATCATCCAAAGTTATTAAGCTCAAAATCATTCAACAGCGTTAATCTTAAGTGTTCGTCCGTATCTGATTTTGACATTCTAATTTATTGCAGGAAGTACTAATATCTTTTCTCTCACATCATTTCTACTAAATCTTGACTGAACTTTAATTATCCCCCATTTCTCTGATATCTCGGAAAGAACGCCTAAAAATGACCACATTTAAATTATTCTAGTCGTTATTTCATATTCCATCTTATTGCAAAATAGGTTTATCAAATATTCTACAAATTAAATGGTATAAACTAATTATTGTTGATATTATATTTTAGGACGTTTTAAAATTCCTTCATTATCAATAACATTCTTTCGTTAGTAAATAAATGTCATTGAACATGTTTTTAAGCAGAAATATCAATTACTGGTTTTAAAATAAAAATTGTACATTAGATGTGTCATTAATTTAGAGAATTTATGGTACTTAATGAATTTGGTGATGAATAGTGATAAAGAAAATTCAAAACAATTTAAATAATTTACACAGTCATACAAAATTTAATATACACAATTATCTTACTCAAAAGAAAATTGGGTTGATTATCGAAGTGAAGCAATAATAATAAGAGCTTTAAAAATGTTTCAGAAAAATCCAAAAAAATATTATTCATTCCTCATTGCAAATAATTTAGAAAGAAGATAAAAGAAATCAATTGAATTGGCTCAAATATATCTCCTATTTTACAGTCTTTCACCTTTATCTTTAATCGCGAAATTTAAATATAACCTTTATATTCATTACACAACTGAAATAATTTTTCATGTGATATCTGAGAGTTTTTAATAGAAATTGATAACTTTTTATTAATATGAGATTGTTTTCATTTATATTTCCAATACGTTCGTCAAAGTTTTCTATAGTAATTATATAAATTTCGAATATTAAAAACGATCTTAAATTTAAAATTGAATGCTATAGATATTCTTTCTATTGTACAAAAATAAAGATCCATGATTTTTTTTAAGAAAATTATACCGATGCAGCGATGATGTAGAGAAAATACAGTCCATTTAGACATGTGGTTATTTTTTGTTTTACCCAAAATTTTTGTTCTCATAAATGAAAAACCAGATCTTTCTGTACTTGATCAATAAAGAATTTCTATCAATGAAACGCGAATTATAATACTTTTTAGTGAATTTTCTGAAGTTTGGCAAACAAATTTATTTATCCCAAATAAGATTATGCCCACCACTCTTTACGACATTGCTTCTTTACACACTTAAACTTACTTTTCTTCGTTCTTTGTTTCCGAGAGTTAATAAAATCTGCCGACTACAGCTCCTTCGCTGCATCATGATTTCCTTCCCGAGGTAGGTGTAAGAAATTCTTTATTGATCAGATAGTGCCCAAACATAATTTAAAAGAAATCTGTAACCACAAGCTTAACTTAAAAATAAAAATGAGACAAGGATGAATTCAAACAAAAACTGATTTGAATAAGACTCATTTCTTATCAATAAGACATTTTGTGACCTGTCCTTTAAACTAATCTCTATACGAAGAGCATTAAAATGAAGAAACATTATTTAGACATTAACTCGTAAGGGAGGTGTTTCAATACTTTATGTATATCAAAGAGCATTCAATATACATCGAATGTATAAAAAGTAAGAAATCCAATAATTTTCCTTTTAAAACAATTTAAGAGTATTGAAGTATAGAAAGAGTAATCTTTATAATTATGAGTTATTGGACTTTTATACATTATATTATGCTCATTTTTCATATGTTAAGGATGTATCTGTTTAGTTGAGTTGGAAAATCTTTATCACAAAACAATCATAAAACTTTTTCCTCCAATTTGAATCTAATTATTAGAAACGATTTTAATAAGTTTGAGCAATATTCTGAATTAAACTCCTTTAGCAAACATCATGTCTGAAGTAATTCAAATATTTTAAGAATAGATTCTTAAAAATCCCAGTAATGAAAGAAATTTCCATACATTAAAATGTACTCGAAAGTTCTGAAACTGAATTCAAGAAGGATTTTACGTTAAGTGTCTTTAAATCCTTATTTAACTTTAAAAGTTTAAGGACTATTCCTATCCTCATAAAGCGCTTTCAATTCGCTTGCGTGGTTTATTCACTGTTTTGTATTAATAATAAAATAATTTCTGATGAATACACACACATACACAAACACACATACGATTATCATGCTTTATATTTATTTCACCATTCACACACACGCACACACAAAACTTCTTATCTTCGAATTGTAGTAATACATCTGAAGGGTGTATTACTACAATTCGAATCATTAGGTGTATGGTTTGCATTTTACAAATTTTATAACTTACTTCTAATAATTTTATAGAATTTAGCTTGCTGTTTTGGCATTTAAATATTCCAGGTATATTAGTTTCCCCTTCCTAATGAAACATGCTGTTGTTGAAAAATCATTCAGCAATCTTGATTCATAAAAATTAATTGAAAGTTGAGTTGAATGTAATCCACTTATTAAATCAATGCTTGAGACTATCACATTTTCTTAACTGGCTTCAGAACTAAGAAGATATATTAAGAAACATATTATTTGGCATTTCGGGAATATAATAATAATCTTTAGAATATGAATATATTCTATGCAAGGTGTTTAATTAAGTACCGTTTATAAATATAGCAAGAGCAACGTTACTATTGCCACGCACTAAATAATCCTATCTGTTGAATGGTCACTTACATCAACATGGAACCCTCCATCTGTGTTAAAGATTGTGTGCATTAAAAATGTCTTAAACACAATTTAAAACACAATTTAAAAATCCACCGATTATGAAATACGCTCAATGATTCGTTCTCTACTTCGAAAATTTCTTAAAAGATGCCAAAATTCAGTAGCAGAGTAAATGGTGTCGACAAGGGACTCGTAACACCAAAAACAAAACACCGATCCATGGAATGAAGGCACAAACATCATGCAAAAATGAAGCTCAAGCAAAACACTTTAGAGCGAAAATGATATGCACTGTTTTTGGGTTAGACTGGGGGATTTACTTGAAGAGTTTTGCCTCGGAGTAATACCATAAATTCTAAGACATAATGTGATGCCTTAACTAAACTGCGGATTGCAAACTAAAACAAAGGCTAGACATACTCAGTAAAGCGATTGTTTTGCTACATGACAATGCCCGTCCACATGTAAATCAAAACAGCTATTCGGTAGCTGATGACATCAGGCGGCAGGTTTTTATGGAATCTAGTAACTGGTTGCACGATATGTCTCTTTTTAGTGGATACAATTATGTTGAATAGCAAATTAATATTCAGGCTTTCTTACAAAAATAAAGTAAAAAAAAACTGCTCTTGGTTTTCATTAATTTCGAAAAGGTTCTTAATTAAAAAACACCTTAGTACTATCGTCTGACTGAACTAGAAAAAAAAGTCCTTAAGACAACATACCGCATTCCATGTCGTGATAATCTCTAGTAAGATTTTTAAAGTAAAAATAAATGTATAATTTTAACGTCAATTAATATTTTTAGTTATTATTGGTTATACATTAAGACACATTTTCCCAATAGAGCAAAGTTGGCTTAATTATACTCCTTAAAATTGTTTAAGTTTTCCAAAAGCCTATTTTACATTCATTCTCAAATTAAAAAATAAGGTTTTATAATATAATTAAATCTTTGAAGAAGGTTAACTTTATGGTTACAATAATATGTAAGTGGACTAATTTCATAGTAATGGGAGGAGTAATTCATTGTTTATACTTTTACACAGCTTTCAGTAATATTTTTTCAGTTTTGAAACTAACGTTCCCTTAAGTTGTTAAATAACTAAAGTGATTAATTTGGCTATTCGATACATTATATATGTGCGATTAGTTTGGAAATATAAGTTTTATTATATTTACTTGAAAATTAGTGGAATAAAATGTTTCAGAAACAATTAAGTCTTTGTAACAAATAAACTATTGATTTGATTTTGTAAAACTCTTTCATTTACTTTCTTAAAAGTAGATTATTTTTTACGTTATATATCCTTCCTTTGGTTCTGAATACTTTCGGAAGTTTGAAATATTACGGATCTCTATTTATACCGCATATATATAGAGGTATATACTTAAGCACATTTATTGATGTACTTTAGCTTTCCACAGGATAAATTTATACCCTGATATTAAATTTTCTGTCAGAAATACTAATTTTCTTTGTTCATTTACCATTTTTTTACTTAAAATAACATTTTTTTTCTACACATACAAGGAATATTTTATATATATAAATTAAGAACTGCATAGAGTAATCTAATATGTTTTAAACGATCTTAATTTTAAAATTAACATGTTCTTGATTCTAATTAAAATATTTTCAAATGTTTTGGTAATAATTCAAATTTCTGGAAACTTTGGTAAAATTCAATTAAGGATTCAAATTTCTCGTCAAGAAGATTCCCATTTATCTTGTCGCTATCGTTCAATTTTCTAATAAGTTTTTCCGTAAGATCAAATCTATTTCTTATTAATAAGTATTATTATTTGAATTAATTCTTTTCACATATAGATGTTTTATAATATTAATTAGCGTTAAAAGAGATATTAATTGATAAAAAGCATAACATAAATTATTGTATTAATCAGATGCTGGATATCTAAATCTTAGCTCACATGTTTAAATTAATAGAAAATGAACACTAAATGCTTATGAATAAATACATGAAATTTTTCTTGTGAAGAGGAAATTAGCGATTATACGAGTACATAAAAACGTCATAGGAACCGTTACATTAAATCTCTCTTCAGCAACATAAGTTGAAATAATAGAAGCACCCCTAAACTATAAATATCAATATGATGAAATATAATTTTCGACAATATTAAAGAAATTTATTTCTTATTAATTAAACTGTTATAGAATATTTTTGCAGATTAAATAATAGATAACTGTATTGCAATCCTAAATTGTTAGCTACATTTTGTCACAAAATATTTTTCATTACATTTGGATATGAAAAGATCAGAAGCAAGTAATCTTACTTTTATTAAATTAGGTTGAAATGAATTTTGTTAAAAAGTGTTTTATTTTCTAAGTTTAATAATGTTAATAAACTATGAAAGAAAGAGACTTGATGGTTATTTCCAATACATATCTCATTTTACATAATATACCAATTACATTAACCCCTCCCTCTTTTTTAGTTTATGATAACGTCACGGTCTTCCGCTAAATTGCAATTTTTTCATTAACGAATGAATTTTAATTAAAAATTCACAATCTTTAGTATGCATTTTATACTGTAAATGTAGTATTAGGTATTCTCTTCTGTCTTATTAATATTCATTTCTTAGAATGATGGATATTCCTGATTTATTATTATGGTACTAGAGGATACCTTGTGTCAGAAAATAATCTCGATTCACTTCCAGATTACTGTGTGGGCATTTATATAATTTCGGTTTGAATAGGAGAATGTATTATATGTATATTAAATTTAAAGACATTTTTTGGTGAAACTGATTAATGTTTCATTATCATTGCGAGATAATTGAAGCATGAAGTAAAATACTTTTGGAAAAAAAAAGTGAGGTTTATTTGATAACTTTTGCTCATTTCATCACGACGTGACAAAAATTGAATCAATTTTAACTGTTTGAAGATAATTAAATTGCGGTGTTAATGATTTAATTAAATCATTTAATTAATATAATTAATTAACTAAAGTAATAGAGTTTACTTAATATAGAATCTGATTTCTTAGATATCTAAATTCTAATCTTCAAGGCGCTCAAAAATGAATATACTAACGTGGATTAATGTCTTAAATATTTGACAACATAAAAATTTTCTATTCAGCCCTTTCGAAATATTTTTCCACCAAACTCTATATAACCATTTTACAATTTTAAAAGCATATAAAAATTAATAATATTATGGAAAGTACGAATCATTAAACATACTTGCGAAAAAAAGAAAGTGAATCGGAAACATACCAATAATTTAAAATACTTTCACATCTCGTGTCATAAACCGCTAAAATTGAAAAATTCTTATGACTCCATCCATGAAAGGGCAATCTTGCAATTAAGATCAGAAATCGTGATACTTTAAGGGGTCGAATAACAGTTTATTCATTTTAAATATTTTATATTCTTTTTAAATATAAAGGGCAAAAAAACGAGGATTTAATGCCCTGTTGAAACCCCTGTAGCACGAATGCACTATACGATACAATCGGGAATTGAGGCATACAATTCTGTGTGATGTCTTGAGACATTTCGTTCCATATTAGCTGTAACCTTGCCTCTAGCTCGTTCAAACTCGTGGGATGCCCAACTCGCCGTCCCAAATGATCCCAGATATGTTCAATTGGAGACAAATCTGGGGAACAGGCAGGCCAAGGAAGGGTAGTAACATTGCGGAGACAGTCTTGTGACACCCTTGCCGTGTGAGGCTGAGCATTATCTTGTTGAAAAATGGCTCCTGGGAGCCGTCGCATGAGTGGAAACACATGTGGTTGCAGGATGTCATAGACATACTACTAGGCTGTCATGGTACCACGGATCAATGCTAGGAGTGACAGTGTATTGTAGACAATGGCACCCCATACCATCACACCAGCTCTGGGAGCGCTGTGTCGCTGTAAAGCAAAGGCAGGATTGAGGCGTTGACCTCGGGGCCTAAACACACGAACACGGTTGTCATCACTGCTGAGATTGAATATGGATCAGTCGAAAAATACGACCTGGTTCCATTCCGCCGTAGTTCAGTTTCCTAGTGCGCCACACCACTCCAAACGGAGGCGTCGATGGGTGGGCGTCAAGGGCAGCACACGTAATGGGCCCCGCGAACCTAAATATCCTTCAGCCAGGAGCCTTCGTATGGTTCGAGAAGACACAGGGGCCCCTAATGAAGGTGCTACCTGTGCCTGAATGGCGGCTGATGAAGCAGTTGTCTGTACGCGTGCATTTCTTACGATGTGGCGGTCTTCTCGACGACTGGTCTGTCGAGGGCGTCCTGAGCCTGGTCTTTGTGTAAATGACGTCTCTCGGATCCACTGGTCTCAACACCTCTTCACAACTAAATGGGAGCGGTCTAATTGACGAGATACTCGCCCAGTTTACCACCCAGTTTCCATCATGCCGATGGTTCTCTTCCTCTCAAACTGCGACAGCTGCTCATATTGTCTTCGAAAACGGCGTAAAGGCATGTCTACCTCAGCTCTTCCTTTGTAAACGATTCAGCACACTAAGTTTGTGTGCCAAGTTTAGTTACGATCCCGCAATTATTTCTTGGTGCGCTAATGTTTTTGTCCATGAGTGTATATTTAAAAAAAATCATAGTAGTTGTCACCAAATAAATCGTATTTAAGAAATACTAATAATTAACAACTATTCGTCGCTACTTGATAACAAGGTTGCAAGTTCATCAAGAACTGGATCAAAAATGTTTCAGATATGTCATTCCAGATATAACATCAGTGGATGTTTCAGATATGTCTAGCACAACTGTCTGGTTTGATTCAAGTGAGCCCTTTATTTCGGTATTAACCGACTTTGTTGGGTTTTTTTTGTTGCTACAAAATCTGTTATCAGTGATTGTTTTTTTAGTTTCTCAAATTGTTTATATAATTCTTGATATCCTACTATACAAAACTTAAGATTTCGTTGAAATTTTAATGCACAATCTATCTCTGGATCATGAGTAAAAAAATGCTCCATGCTTGTAGCAAATTTCAAGACCTAGTGAATAAAATCAGATGTTGATAACTGAACTTCATCCTTGACTTGGTCATTATCGACTTTTTCATTATCATAAACTGTCATAAATTCGATCAAATCGTCCTCATCCGAAGGGCCTTCTAAGCATCAATTATTCGATGCATGTTGCTAAAACCTTCGCCAACAATTGCATTTGTTAGAGTAATAATTTCGGAACACACAGCTGATTTTTCCACGTTTCACCCTTACAACAAATGTTTCCCCAGTAATCATTTAAGATCGATTGGCACAACTGTTTGATGGCAAAATAAGCATGAGTAATAAAATCCATAATCGTAATTTTTCTTCATACTTCCAGAACAATCAAATTTCTATCTTCCACTGAGACTAAAATGTATCTAAAATTTTCCTTTATGTAGTACACACACACACACACACACACACACACACACACCACACACACACCACACACACACATACACACACACAAATATGCACACACACACACACACCTATATATTATATATATATATAGTGTACACATATATATATATATGTATCTTTCGAATATCGGTTCCATCTAATTTGAATCCTCAATAGTGACAGGTAAATTCAAATATTACTATTATCATAAAACGCTTCATTACATTTAACAAGTCTTGCTTTTGATGTATTAAAAGAAACAGAATTACTATTGGGCTTTTAGTTCAGTTTATTCTTTCTCATCTCATAGTCCCTTTCTTTTTTTCTTACCTCCTTTTGTATCGGCTCAAATGTGCCATCAATAGTATTAGAATTATTTTTAAAATTTATCTTTACATAAATTAATAAATTCGATTACTTTTAGATTAGGTATAGTTTAACTCGATTCTTCAGTTAGATTTAAAATAATACCTGACATATTTTCGATTAGAAAATATAAAATAATGCGAAATCTTTACTCACAATTCTTAGCTGCAGTCGTACAAGTTCTGAAAATTTGAAGAAGTTCGCTCACTTGAAAGACAGACAAAATTGAACCTATGTATTACGTTAATAACACAAACTCAAAACTGATTGGATACCCGAAATCTCTGGTCCAAAGATGGTGATGAAATATCAGTTCTTTCAGAAAAATATATCCCTCAGACGAGCCGCACAGTTTATGGGAACTGGAAAGAAATGCGATTAAAATAAGGGATTACTCAAAAATAAAGAACTGATACATAGAAGTAGGAGATTCTTTCCAGTCATAAGTTATTTTTATCAATCACAAGATGCTCTTCCAGTCACAAATATTCTGCAGATAAGCCTTCTGCTTATCTGATAATAAGCTTTCCCTTGAGGATCCACTCACTTCTCATCACCTGCGTTCCTATCATGCTACCTCTAAGGAAATCAGCTTCAAACACAAGGAAGACACGTACACGCGTGTGCAAGTCAACACAACACAACACACACACACACACACACACACATTAAATAGAGCAAATGTATATATATATATATATATTGAATATAGTTATTATAGTAATAAAAATTGTTGTCTCATCATATATGTAATAGAACCGTTTTTGACAGGTTTACTGTATTTATCTTCCACGTCCTGCCAGAATTACTGTTTAACAATCTGGTAATAATCAAAATAACAGTTGAAAAATATGCTTACACTTCTAAGTATTATTAGTACCTTAAGAAAACTCAACAAGTATATTTTCACTAATTTAAGGGACGTTAAGAAATAGGGTTAGTGTTTTTTTTCTCAGGTTTTCATATAATTTTCATAAAATAGAGCAAATGAAAAACAATTTATTTTAAGAAAAGTGTTTCATAAAATATTTAAAGTATTCAAATATTTTTAATAATTACTAAATTAATTATTTTTTTTTAAAATTAAAGAAGGAATGACTGAAATGTTTTATTGATTAGGTTACAGCATCTGAAACCATATTATGGAGGGAGAGTCATCTATTTAGAGGAATAGTAAAAGTTGATTGCTTATTAACCAACACTTAGAAGCAACACTATGGCTACGGGCAATTAAGCAAGAAGACCGAGCACACCCAAAGGCGATAAAGCTACTAAATCGGTCACGTGGTAATATAAACACACCACAGCAGCATGAGTAGAATCACAAAATAGCATTTAACATGATATTTTAAATTCACTTGGATTATTAACGTTTGGTAAAGTATTGGAGGTTAAAATGAACAGTAGAATGTGTAGCACATTAAAAAAAATACGAAATAAAAAAAATAAACAAATTTTCAGATCTATGTAAAAAAAAGACAAAAACTGATCCAGATCGATATAGCACTTATACATATATAAAGTAATTTCGGATCACTAATTTAATGAGCCGAGAAAACAAAAACCCTTAGAAAAGATTACAATTGAACATGTACATATAGATACAATATATACAATATATTATAATTATTATTTACATTATATACGAGCAGAGCTAAAAATCCTTTCAAAGAGTAAGGAACAAGAATGTATTAGAACAACATAGAAAGAAAAATTTCGAATAAAACATCCGATTCAAATAAATATATAGAGAGCCGAACCTCTTGACCAGATGAAATGAGCAATACATTCACACAACTATTTATATATATATATATATATAAGAAACATGTTATTTAGACATTAAAGTAGAAGTTATTGATAGTAAAATGTACAACAATATTTTTAATAAAAGATATAAATTTAATTTTCATGTTAATAAGGTTAAATATATTCGAATGGAAGTATTCTATCATCTATTTTTGAAAATATAATTTTTTACTTTATGCAGCGGTATTTTAATTTGGTGAGGAATAATACAAAATTTTCTTCTAATTACGGTAGAGTTAACTTTTATTACAACATTACTATGGTATTTATTTTTAAACAGTTATTTAAATGTGAAAAGTAAAATATATATATAAATATATGACATTTTTTTTTAAAAACATTTTTGAATTATTTTATATATTTTAATATTACTTGCAGTAGCTATTAATTAATTTTAATGTTTAAAAAAATAATTATAATTTTAGACAGTAAATAGCAAACAAATAAATTGAAAATTTATTTCAAAAATTAAAATTATAACAATATATAAGAAAACACAACTAATCCAATAATAAAGATGATATAAACCACAAAAAAATATACAATGTTTCCAAGGAGGCAAGACTAAATATAGAATTATATAACATTTAAAAGAAAGAAAATTAAATGAAAAATAAATAGACAAATACCAGAAACATCAGAAAAAATTCCAATTATAGAATAAAGTAGAATAAACCAAAAAAAAAAAAAAAATTGGAAAATAATATATTTAAAATTGTAAAAGGCACTAAATTGTTAAACCAGTTTATTACAGAGTTATTGGCCAAATTAATCCCAATAACAATTATACTTTTTTAAAAATAGTTATAAAACCAAAAATACTTTAGAACAGAAATTAAAATTAAAATCTCAATATATATATATATATATATATATATATATATATATATATATATATATATATATGTACGTATGTATGTAAAAAATAATTTGTTAAATTTCTAAGCCATCGCCAAATGTGTTACTATTTCGAAAGTCACATGTGTGTATTTTATTTATTTTTAAGTCATATGTGCTTAAGTGTTATGCGTGTGTATTATTTAAAAATAGTAAGACATTTGACGACTGCTTGATGATTTAACAAATTATTTTTTTCAAAAATTTTAGCTGATTTAATTAAACAAAATTTATAAATATATTTACAATAATATTATTTGTTTTAGGTTCGAAAAAATAAAGTTGATAGCATATCAATCGATTGAAGTTTTAATTATATTTATTTTATTATGAGATTAGATTATTAAAGATGACAATATGCTTCATTTAAAAGCTTATTTCAAAACGAAATAATTAATATCGAATGAAAAAAATTCATTTTATGAAATAGAAAATAAGTCAGAATATATAATATTTATATATCTATTTCTGCTTGATAAAAGAAAACAATGCATCAGACAGAATGGTATTCTCTTTCAAAAAAAAGAATACCTTTGACTGATTGATCTTTTCTGAAACAATTCGAAATACAGGAAATGAACGAAAATCGCATTCGATCACCAACGAAATAGAAATCTTCGTGTGTGTGTGACAAATAAAAGGGTTCTTGAAATTCTCCAGACAATCTTTCATTCAATCTAACGTTAAGGAATATTTTTAAGAAATTTTTTTCACCACATCCCAACATTCTTTTTGGTTCTGTTATGATACATGTATAGTCTTTTGAGATCTCAGACATTTTGCTTTTATTTAATATTGTGGCTGTTATTCCCACCATTATCACTAAAAGATAAATTTTTGTAAAATATTGAAAAACAAATGCTTTTTTTCACCTATAGTCAATATAAAGATATTTAATATTGTCTAAAAATACTTTTACAAAAAATCTACATTGAAAAAAATTAACTTTGTTCTTGAAATCATCAACACAGATATATGACATTAATTAACATTATTTAGGCACATTATATGAGATATTTTCGATCTTTAAACATGGGGGGGGGTGAGTCTTCCTACTGCATACTTTCGTCTCTACAATTATCATTATAAAATCTAATTAATTTTGTACATGAAAAAGTAAATGCCTTATATCATAGAAACAATTGGAATTCAACAACAATTAGCTGCTGTAAAAGAAATTCAGAATAAAAAAAAGTATAAAATTTGTAAATAAATATTTAAATCCTTTTAAATGGAACTACATGTTTTAAACAAAATATATAAAATTTTGAGTTCTATACTTTATAAAACTGGAAGTATTATTCCCCTATATTCAATAAAATGAAATGATAAGACTTCGTATAATATTTTAAGGGAAGGGGAGAAGTTGAAAAAAAAGAGCCGATTCGAATAAATCTTAAAAGTGCGTTTCATTTAATTCTGTCTTGTATTTGTATGTTTTAAAAAGTTAATTTTATCTATAATATATATATTTTTTAAGAATGGATGTATCTCTTTAAGCCTCTCGAGTCATTTGTCATACTCATTTACAATTTTGTTTAATATTTGATTATGCTGAGCACATTGTTATACGTATCGTACCGTCGGTTTGTTTGTATAGAATATATTATATTTCCATTGAAATATTTTAAATAAACATTATATTTAAGTCATTTTAACAAGTCATTTACTTATTCGGGCACATATTTAACATCAAGGGGAGGGGCGATTCTAACATCGGCAATTGGACTCTTATTTTAATTTGATGTTGTTTAATTTTGCATAACAAATATTTCTGGTTTTACTTTTCAAAGATCCACTGAAGGAAATTCAGAGTTCTCTATATTAAATTCCAAAACCAGTTTTCTATTTCTAAGGTTGAGAATTTTCCATTGCAACTTTTAATATCAAAATCTTCTTCATTTAACAATAGAGCAATCTTCCCTTTCTATCCAAATTTTAAAAAAGGCATCATTCAAAACAGAACATTGATGCCTTTGATTTGTTTATGGTTTGAGTATTTACACTTGAATACAATCCTGCTCTTTTTCAGCGTTAGGTCGTCAAAGTAATTTGTGATTATTATTAAGCAAATTGATATGAAAATATTAAAATATTCATTAATTGTTAAGTTTTCTTTCTGTTCAGAATATTAATTAGCGTTTTCAAAATATTAATTAGCTTATTAAGTATAAAGCAAATAATACTTAAAAATCAAATAGTCCTTTCCAATTTATCTAAGGATCTATTTAATCAGAATAAACATATAATAATATTTTTAACGTTTTATTTTGTTTAAGTATATTAGTTTATATTTGAAATAAATATTCCCTGTATTTTTCAAGAGAAATTCTAATTTAGCCGTTAACGAAACATTATCAAAATAAACTTAACTTCTACAAGGAAAAAAATAATGAAATGCGTATAAAAACAAGTAAAGAGGCTAAGAATACCAGAAGCAATTCAGTGCTGAGAAAATAAGTAACAAAAAGTAATAAACTGAATTCTTTTATAAAACAACACACGCTCAAAAATATTTCAGATATGTTTGAGAAAAAAGTTTCTTTGCACCAAATTTTGTTTTAAACGGCAGATTTATCTTTATTTTAATGAAAGAATAAAAAGGATATTTCCTCGTATAACGGAAAATTGGTTTTGAAGCTTACAAAGTCCTTAAGCTTTGTTACATTGCAACATAAACTTCAGCCCAGATAATGAGCTAATGGATTATGACATAATGCTTATGCTAATAGGAAAAAGAAAATAATTGATTTATCATGAAAATTTATGAAACAATTTCCTGTTTTTATTAAAATATTTGGTACAATATGCGAAAATTAAGAAAAATATGTTATGATAGTCTGTTTTTCACTTAATTAGTTGGAAAGCTAATTGAGAATTTTTACTTTCTTTTTTACTCTTTAAGAAAACGAATATATTTACTTAAATATTTGTGTAATTCATTTTGTTGCAGTTATTCTCTAATTTTTTGGTACATTATTAAATACATTTTTAATCGTTTGAAATAAGAAGGACATATTTGTAGGACTTATCATTTTTCTAGAGCTCTATACAAGTCACTGGTCTAGCAATTATTTTCACCTATCTTAACTTCACCATCATGACACGTGTGAACTGTATTACAAAGTTCAATTTAATACGAAATTGCCCCATGATTAGTCTTCGTAAGAATTATGATTCAAACAAGCAATTTGGTTTCATTCTTATTGGCTATAATTGAGTGATATTGTTAATTTTTCGTGTGTATCATATTGATAAAATCTTCAGGAAAAACACATTTATTCGGCTGGAAGCCCGAACAAATCATCTCTATACTTTTTCATGATCTTTATCCTCGCCACCTTGTCATCGTGTGAGCCTGATCGATGACTTGAGTCATAACAAGTACGAAAAATCTTTGTGAAGTGGGCCTGTTCGCCAAGGGTGAAGATACATACTACTAAATTCTAGTGTCAGCATTTTATTTTACTGTTTTGCATTAATGTATGAACTTAACTTACACCTGTGTTTTCATTCTATTTGGTTTTTATAATAAAATTATTATCGTTCTTTCGCATTGGTTTCTTATTTTATAACTGTTTTACAATCACATATCATGTTTCCCGCCATTCCAACTTGGAATTTGTTAACATAATTTAAAATTTTGTGTAAGTTTTAGATACCAGTGTACTTCAAATGAAATGCGTGATGATTTTATAAAACTAATACTTAAACCGGTTATAAATTACATATATATTGAACACCAAAAATGCGATTTTAAAAACTTAATATATTTAAAAAAAATTGAACTTTATAATGCTCAAATCTGATTTCGAACAAATAATCTATTTTTGATTTAATGGATCATTATTTTTTTTAATATTTTAATATATAACGAAGCTCATTCAGTCAAACTATATTGTTTATATTACTTTAATTTACTATGAGGGAATATGAATATTACTTAGACGTAAAGAGAACTGTATTATATATATATATATATATATATATATATATATATATATATATATATAATATTCAAACTTCAACACGATTAATTTACAAACATTCATGTCCATGTGAATGTTTATCGCTTAGAAGTCACCATTACGCTGCAAAACCTCATATTTAGGTCATTCATTTAGTTTTTTAAGTTTGAAGTCACTGAGGAGCAACAGAAAGAACTATTGAACAAATATCAAGCCCTTTCATATTATTATGATGAAGAATACTCCAATAACTTTGTTTCACTTCCGACCTGCCAGTTTTATTTAATATGCTGTACCTCCAATATTCTTCCACGATAGACTCTTTGTGCCGAATCAGAAAACACAAATAGTTATATTGTCAGGCAAGAATATTGAGATTTTTATCTGTGTTACATTAGGTGTATATGCGTTAGGGGTGATCCGGATTCGAAGACACAACTTAGTGGTCCACAAATATTTCGAAATTAATTACTGGGTTACCATGGCTTATTGAATATTTTGGTATGCTAATACTTAAATGATAGTATAACTTTGACAAAACTCATAAGAAAATAATGCAAGACATATTCTAATAAATATTAACGAATAATGCATTCATTGTAATGTTGTTCCTATTCCCTGTATAATATTGTATTTACTCGTACGTATGAGATAGGTTAAAAATATTTATTCTTAATCAAACAATCGATTAACTTACACGAACATTATTATTTAATTAATCATAATATAAGTTTAAATTTTTTTTTTAGTATTATTAGTTTACACCCTACAAAAGTTACAATATTTGTAAACTTATCGTGCACGCCTGATGTAAATTGAGATATGTTCGTTTACAATATGCTGTTTGATATTAATACGTGTCCAGTGTATCTTAGATTAATTATAGTTAGATTTAAATATAAATAAAATTTACAAATTTAATGAATTAGATATTACAATAAAAGCAAATTATATCTGCAAATAAATTGATTACTGGTAACATAACTGAAGTATAATACTTAAATTTTGTTTAATTACATTACCATTTTTATTTGTCTCTGGATACTTCAATTAAATATTTCGATATTAAAAATTGGCACACAATTAATTTTTTTGTAACTATTACTGTATGCATGAGTGTATTTATAGATAATTACCTGGATCAAATAATCAAAAATAGTTCGAATTTATAACGGATATTTAGAATAATAAAACTAACATAGTACGAAAACTAACATCTTGAAAGGTATTTCCTTTAATCCCCATCGGAATAAAAATTTTCTTAATTTATAATTTACGTAATGGTTTTAATGAAAATAAAGAGATGATCTAGCGAAATCCATTAATGAGTTTAATTTTTTAAATATATTTTAAGTGATACTTGTTCTTGAGATTATTGACTATAGAAATAATTTATAATAGTAAATTTAGTAAATCAGCTCATAGTCCATTGTACTGACTCAACTATTAACTGATGAATCAAAAATTTATTTCACAAGAATATCAGGTTTTAAAAGTAGCTTAAGGTACGGAATATTCCATGCTTCATTTCTGAGTTTTTCTGACAATAATTTATGTGGAAGAGAATCTGTATTACTTCTTAAAAATATCTAATTTTACTTTAAACTTTACTTTTCATGACTGTCACGAGAAATGTATTGTATTATTTCATAATCTAATAATTATAAAGTTGTAAGAATATTGCTTAGTAGAATATAGAGAATAATACTTCAAGCTGACTTCCAAAGTGTACTTTAAAGCTGTGATAAATATCAGATCAGGCACTATTATTTCAGTTTTTTTTTTCAAAAATTATCTTCTCTCTTAGTTTCTTCTTAAGAATTGCATGCAATTTTCAACAATTTAGTAATTTAATATAATGCTGTCTATGGTACACATTATTAAAAAAAAGAATATGCAAAAAATTTTGTTATTAAAGACAAACATTTCTTAAAATCCTTGAAGGTGCAAAGAATAATTTTTAGAAAAGAATTAAAGCAATAATTCAGTTTCTTAGTCTTTAGTTTTTTTTTTTTTTTGTCTTCAATTTTTTAGTATTTTTAATTTTTTTTTAAAAACAAATAATTAAAAATAAAAGATTATGTAGGTACATGCATATGTATTCAAGTATTAGGTTAAAATGTGTACAAATTGAAAATAAAACAAAAAATTGAAATCACTGAAAAACAGGTATGATAATACATGCAACACATGGAATTACCTCATACGAATTTAAGACAACTTTAACAACATTGAAAATAAAATTAATTGAGTGTCTGAGAAAAAGCGATAACATACTCATAGTAAGTGGCAAAACATTTTAAATATATTTGAAGAATGAAGCACACATGCGTGCCAATTGAAGAAATTTCCATTGAGAGGTTGACACATAGTAAAATATTTTTGTAGATGCTTGGTATATATATATTTATAATGAATTGAAGTACACAATTTTTTTAAGTGGTAAACAAACTCAAAAGTTATTTCAAAAATTAAACTTATATCAATATGTCATCACAATAAGTCCAATAATCAAGAAAAAATTGAAATAAAACATACAATAAGAGAGATGAAAATTTCAAAGAGAAAAGTGAATAAATGTTGTAGCTTTAGTTCCAGTTGTGTATCACACACACACACACACATATATATATGTATATATATATGCAATGCTAAAAGAAATGAAAGAACCAG
>BMAW01024083.1:421223-461844 GCA_019974015.1 Nephila pilipes | reverse complement strand
GGGAAAGGTGAGATAAATAATATTATTGAACTTAAGGATTTTAAAGGAAAGGATTATATGATGTTGGAGTGGAGTTAATTAAAAGTGGAAACCAGACACACACACACACACACACACACACACACACACACACACACACACACACACACACACACACACACACACACACACACACACACACACACACACACACACACACACACACATGTATATATATATGTATATGTCTTATGCTTACTTTCTTTGAAGGTTGTTGTTAGAAGGATGCACTAAAATAATATGGGATGAGTGGATCTATTATGTGGCGTGACTTTTGTTGACAGATTACTTTCATCCGGAAAACAGCTGAGTCAAACAATTAGGAATTTTGATTACAAAAAAATAGTCTATATGTTGATTTACAAAAGTGTCAAGTGCAGTATTTTTAGATCAATGCTATCCAACTTTCGAAAATAATTTAAAAAATTTGGTAATATTTTATAAAGACATTCCCACATAAAACTTTATATTTTGAATCATGTCTCCATAGTAAAAAACAATTAGGCTTAGATCCCCAGGAAGTTTGCCATAAAATAATAATATACATGAAATGACCGATATATATATTTTTGTTTTACTATATATGACAAATTTTAAATAAACCTAAAACACTTTTGCAGCTTACTTCCTAAAGTTTTACAATAAATAAAATTCGAATTAGAGACAAGTTATAGAAAATTCTATAGAATATCAATACCGATTTTAACTCGGAACATTTTTGTTCAATAGAAATATAATTAAAGACGATATAATTTTGTTTTGAAATAGGACTTAACTCTGCTCTTTTTCGGAAGATTGTGAAAAAATATTTTTACTGTTTATCCACTTGAAAGAAATCAGAACAGATTTCACTTCAGATGTTAGGATTTGTTCAGAGGTATGGTGAGAATGTTTTAGAATAGCTGCTTTCTTCAGCTGTTATTGGATGATGCATTTAAAATAATACAGGATGAAGTAAGATCCTGGTATTATGTAAAGACGACTTTCATTTAGAAAAATGCTGATAGAACTGTAGAAATGGTTTTCACTTGTTATTATGGTTATTTATCTTCCACTTTGTTTAGCATTAAGTTTTTCAGATGCAATGGGATGTTCTTAGGTATAGCTTTGATGAATGGAAACATCTTTCCAAGTGAGCTCAAATAGATTTTTATCTACACTAAAGTTGTAAGGCGCATTTGAAGCTTACAGTATTACCACCCAAAAATTTGTGAATAATTTTCGAAGATATTTTAATTTTTTATAAAAATGTCATATTTTGAACTTAAACTATGGGATGGTAGCGATTAAACCAAAATTATAGGAATGTTGGCTTTTCTCACTCTTGTTGTATACACAATTCCATTTGGTAAATTTTCACGTCAGATGAACTATTATATCAATTTTATTTAACAATAGCAAAAGTAATGTGTAAACTTGACATTAGAATTCCAAAGGCTATACTAATCAGAGAATAAATCTGACCGAAGTCTGTATTTTATTGCATTTTTTTACATAAGTTTGGTCTTCATGGCCGAAGCAGAAAGAGACGGAACGCCAAAGACGTATTTTGCCATCATGATTGCAGCAGAAGAAATTTTAACTTATATCAAGTGTAGATTTATTTGGATCACATGTTGTTCACGTGGTACTGAATTAAGTAAGTCTGTAGTTTTTCTGAGCCCACATCGGCTATTAATACACCCCACACTTTTGAATATCTATTATTTCCATTCAACAGCTATTGAGAATATTATAAGGCTTCTTACTAAAACGACAACTGCTAGAAGTTAATTTGGTCTTAAGAAAATTATACATTTAATAAAATTATGTTTAATTAAAATGGAAGCTAATACAACAAGAATTGAAGTCCAGTTAGTAAAGTCTTTCTTACATTATATCTACCCTTTTATAAACAAAATATATAAATGTTAAGTAGGTAAAATTGATTAGATATATAATATGATTTAACAAGAGATTTTGAAAAAAATAATTATAACCCACATTTTGAAACTTATTTATCTTTCTATCCATTTTATTTAAATTTTATACAAGCTAATAATATTTTAAAAAACTAAGAACGTAAATATTACACTCTGGCTATTAAAGGCACAAACCATGAAGGGAAAGCAAATATACTTCATTTTAATGTACGTAACAGTATTACATGAGTAAAATGAGTTAAATTTGAAAACAATTTTAGGGATTTATAAGTGCAGAATTAACAAGAAACAGCTGTTACCCTTGTAGTTAAAATCCTATAATCCGGTTAGGCTTAGATTACAGAAATAGAGCAACTCATTTCATGCTGCTGCCTCAAGTCTATTGCTATACTTCACCAACCATATTGGCTGGATAGGGGTGGCAGGATAGTCACTCAAAACCCCATGACCAGATGTTTTTCAATGGGTGAAAAATAGAAAAGTACCAGCGCAGAATCGATTGTCAGTGAATCGAAGAAATTGGAACACGACGTGCAAAATGAATTATTGAATTATCTTGTGAAAATGGCGTTTGGCAGACCTCGAATGCCAGATATGTACTGATCTGCGTTCAAATTACCGTCGGTCGAACGATAGATGTGCGTGTCATGTACATTGATTGCCCCGTCGTCACACAGGTCGCCCTATACCTATATCAGCGAGATGCAAAAGGCAGCAAACGGTGTCCTCAGAGACTCCAGCACTTATACGGCCCAGAATACTGCACATAGAGTCGCGACTAGATTAAGAAGGTGATATTGTTGCCACTCTTTTTATCCAGCTTTGTCGTTCAGCGCACCATAGTCACCGTCTCTCTCTATGCTGCATTTTTAAAGGGAAGCCGAAATAGTGGTCTGTAATAATGGCAGTCTAGCTGCTGCATGTGGAGTCGAACAGTGCGAACGGATATTGGGTATGCTGAAAATATGCCCATTTCCTGACTAATAGTCCGTGATGTGGTTGCACACTGCAGAGGCAAACCGCACAGCTATCTATCGTCTGCGTTAGTCATCGAGGTCTTGAGAATCCTGCTTGATGTTTTGTATAACCATCAGACGCATTGGTTCCACATTCTCCTTGACAGTGGTTGCATTTCGACTAGTACGAAGGGCGATATAAAGGAACGATAATAAATACTCTCGACAGGAACGATCCTTTCTCTATGGAGTTGACACTTGATATGGGGAATTTCTTCTTATTGGAGCATAACCCATTATTCTGAAAAAAATTCAAAACACAAAGAGTGCTTTCAGATATCCAATGCAACTTTTTTCTTTTATGCTGCGCTTCGGATGTCGTTTCTCCCTCCTGCGTCGTTTAAATGCACTAAAATACTAATCATTTGCGTATTCCAAACTCATTTTCATGCGATTTTGACTTTCGTCAAATCATTTTCTTCGTTGTGTTGCAATTTTAATGACCAGCGGTACACACACACACACATATATATATATATATATGTATATGTATGTATGTAATAATGTGTGTGTATATATATACTACTAAAACTGTGGAGATCAGGAAATTAATCAACCACATTAAATACATTAAAACACATGTGAGGAAAACATCACGAACAACAACAATAGCACATTAAACTTGCAGCTTACAAACAAGACTTTCCCATTACGGCTAGAAACAGAAATATCTGTCTCTATTAAAGGAAAGAGTTTAAAGAAAGATATTTTAAAATCTTTAACAAAATAAGAGTAATATCTTAAAATTAGTGTAAAATGAAAACTGAAAAAGTATACATAAAAGAAAAAAAATTAAAAGCATACATAAAACGAAAAAATAAAACTATATCTGTATTAATCTCATGAAAATCTTCCACGGAGTTATGTATATAAAATCATCACAGTTGTAATAAATTGTGTAGCACAATATGAACTCTCTTAGAGTGATTAAACCAGATAAACACATTAAACATGACAAGATGTAATTGTTTATAAGAATCTTTAATATAAGCAATTAAAACATAAACAGTATTTTAACTTCTTAAAATAAATTATATTTCCCTAATGTTTAAAATTCCGAGCATTGAATGCAGTAAAAAATAGAATATTACAATGTCCAGTTGCATAAATTAAAAATGCATTTTAAAGTTATCTGTATCTTCATATAAATATTACTTACAATTTTGATTACATTTCTTTTATTATCCCTATCAAATCTTCATTGGTATTATAAAATCGATTCTTCTTTTAGATTTAAAATTCAAGTGATTTTTTTGTTTAATACTGACAAAAATATTACGAATATGTTAAAAAATGAAAAAAAACATTTTAGAAAAGAATGAATATGAAAGTAATTCTCATAATATTGCACAGTTTTTATGTATGATCCGGAATTAATAATTAACTAGATTTAGACCTCAAAGAAACTAAAACAAACAGAAACTTCATTAAAATTTTCTACTCAACTGATTTGTAAAGTAAAACATACAATTTGTAAATGACAATTAATCAATTTCCACCCCAGGTTGCACAAAATTTTAGAAATACATTTTATACTGTCTCTATGCCTTATGTATGCCTTTTTTTTTTTTCATTGTAGTTACAAAGAATAAGAAATATATATATTTAATATTCTAGCTAGGTTCCACAGAGATTGTATTAAGTACTTATAGCGATATGTTAAATATAACATAGGTTTTGAAAATATTTCTGCAATTGCAGAAGTAGAATTTCTACGGAAGAAAAGAGACGATAATAAAACTTAAGATTCGATCCTAAATTTCTTCCTTTCACAATGAACCTTGAATCTAGTGAAAAAATATAAAAAAAAAAAACTATGTGTCATTATTAAAATTAAAAGAAAATCATTTGATGATTTAATCATTTAACACCTTAAAATCAAATACTAAGAGTAGACAATATTCTTCGAAAGATAGCGGAAAAATTCTCATAGAATATTTAACAGACGATATATACATAAGTATTTAATTGGAATGAATTCTTTTACAAATTTTATGCAATTACCTAAAATGAATAATTTGAAAATCCGAAACCAAGTGTTTTACTTTATTTATTCGAGAAATATTTTCAATTTTGATTAAATTGATTACAAAATTTTAAAACAAATATACAGTTAGCTTAATTTAAGCAATATAAATAAGATAAATTTTGAAAGAAGAAAAAATTTGTATTTCATAACTCACAAAAATCAACATACAGCAACTTTAAATTTTGAATTTTACAATGTCAATACTTTGTTGGCCCACCTTTTGCTGTTTTCACATCTCTTAAGCGATTGGGCATCGAAAAAACCAATTTTTGGGTAACAGTTGCGGGTATTTGACTCCACTCCTCTCGCAAAGCCCTCTTAAGATCTTCTTTGTTTCTAATTTGGTGATTTCGAATTTTTCTATCCAATTCATCCCATAAATTTTCGATGGGATTTAGGTCAGGGCTTTGGGGTGGTGAATGCAACTGGTTTGGAGTGTTGTATAATAGCCATTCTTTAACAACACATGCGGTATGTTTTGGATCATTATCTTGTTGAAAGATCCAATTGTTTTGCATGTTTAATTTTCGTGCTGATTCCTTCAAATTGTTTTTTAATACGTTCAAGTACACGAAGCGATCCATAGTGTTTTCTATAAATACCAAATTACCCACTCCTGTGGCTGACATGCATCCCCAAACCATTACTGAACCACCGCCATGTTTTATAGTGGGAATGAGGTTTTTCATTTGGAGCTCTGTACCAGGTTTTCGCCAGACTTTTTGTTTTCCATCATAACCGAAAATATTGAATTTTGACTCATCTGTAAATATAACTCTTTTTCAATATTCAAGATCATCTTTTTCATGGAGTTTTACAAATTTTAAGCGTTTCTCTCTATTTATTGTGCTGATGAATGGCTTTTTTCGTGGAATTCTACTATTAAATCCTTCCGATCTAAGGCTTCTTCGAATACACTCAGGATGTATACTGATATTTTTAACTTTTTCCAGGTCTTTAGCTATGGCTACTGCAGTGGTTTTCGGATCATTTCGAATTTTCCTGACAACTTCTCTTTTATCCCTATCACTTAATTTTGATTTTCTCCCACTGCGTGGTTTGTTTTTAGTGCTTTTAGTTAAATTAAAGTTTCTAATAATTGTTTGAACTGTCGACCGACTTCTTCCTACAATTTTACTGATTTCACTAAGTGATTTAGACTCATTCTTTAATTTTACTATCAATTCTCGAATATCCAATGATGTTTCTCTTCTTTTTGGTGGCATAATCTATTTATTTAGATAAAAAAAACTAGTTTTACTGGAAAGTCAATAAAAATGGTAAACGGTTTTAAAATAGCAATAAAATACTTACCAACACTACTTGAAACGATTTGTATGTTCACTTTCATGAGTTGAAGTGTGGGAGAAAATGACTTTTTTTAATTGTAAATAATGTAATTTAAATTGTTTTCAGTTTATTTGAGAGAAAAGTTATTTAAAGTATAGTGGTAGTTAACTAGTGAAACAAAATTGTAATATGTCAAACTTTTTAATAAAAAAATTGAAGTTTTAACGGTGTATGTAGACTTTCGTGTATCACTGTATATATATATATATATATATATATATATACTTGCTAGCACTTTCTTTGAAAGTTGTTGTTAGAAGATGCATTTTAAAATAATATAGGATGAAGTAGGATCCTATTATGTAGGGACGACACTTGTTGACAGATTACTTTCATCCGGAAAAAACTGCTGATAAAACAGTAGAAATTTTTATTACAAAAATGTCATATGTTATTTACAAAAAGTGTCACAGTTATTATTTTAAATCAATGTACCAACTTTCGAAATAGATTTAAAAAAAATTTGGTAATATTTTATAAGACATTCCACATAAAACTTTATATTTTGATCATGTCTCCATAGTATTAAAAAAACAGATTAGCTTGAATCCTCCAAAAGTTTGCCATAAAATAATAAATATACATGAAATGACCCGATATATATATTTTTGTTTTACTATATATGAAATTTTAAATAAATACAAACACTTTTGAGCTTACTTCCTAAAGTTTTAACAATATTAAAATTCGAATTAGAACCAAGTTATAGAAAATTTAATAAGATATCAATATACGATATTCAACTCGGAACATTTTGTTCAATAGAAATATAATGTAAGGCGATATAAATTTTGTTTGAAATAGGACTTAACTTCTGCTCTTTTTCGGAAATTGTGAAAAATATTTTTACTGTTTATCCACTTGAAAAGAATCAGAACAGATTTCACTTCAGATGTTAGGATTTGTTCAGAGGTATAGTTGAGAATGTTTTAGAATAAGATTTCACTTTCTTCGAAAGCTGTTATTGGATGATGCATTTTAAAATAATACAGGATGAAGTAAGATCCTGTTATGTAAAGACGACTTTCATTTAGAAAAAATGCTGATAGAACTGTAGAAATGGTTTTTTCACTTGTTATTATGGTTGTTTATCTTCACTTTGTTTAGCATTAAGTTTTCAGATGCAATGGGATGTTCTTAGGTACTTCTTTGATGAATGGAAACATCTTTCAAGTGAGCTCAAATGAATTTTTTTATCTGCACTAAAGTTGCAGGCGCATTTGAAGCTTGTCATGCCACCAAAATTTGTGAATAATTTTCGAATATTTTAATTTTTATAAAAATGTCATATTTTGAACTTAAACTATAGGGATGGTGGCGATTAAACCAAAATTATAGGGATGGTGGCTTTTCTCACTCTTGTTAACATACACAATTCCATTGGTAAATTTTCACGTCCAGATGAACTATTATATCGAATTTATTTAACAATAACCTTAAAGTATGTGTAAACTTGACATTAGAATTCCAAAGGCTATACTAATCAGAGAATAAATCCTGACCGGAGTCTACTTATTTATTGCCATTTTACATAAAGTTTGGTCTTCATGGCCGAAGCGAAAGAGACGGAACGCCAAAGACGTAATTTTGCCATCCTTGATTGCAGCAGAAGAGAGGGAATTTTAACTTATATCAAATTAATATGGGTGGATTTATTTGGATCACATGTTGTTCACGTGGTACTGAATTAAATGAGTCTGTGGATTTTTCTAGAAACACATCGGCTAGTAATACACCCCCACACTTTTGAATATCTATTTCATTCAACAGCTATTGAGAATATTATAAAGGTGCTTCTTACTAAACAAACAACTGCTAAGTTAATTTAGTCTTAAAAGAAAATTATACATTTAATATAAAAATTATGTTTAATTAAAATGGAAGCTAATAAAAAGCCTAGCACAAGGTGGTCCAGTTAGTAAAGTCTTTCTTACGTATATCTACCCTTTTATAAACAAAAATATATAAATATTAGTAATTTCAAATTGATTAGATATATAATATGATTTAACAATTTTGAAAAATAATTATAACCCACATTTTGAAACTTATTTATCTTTCTATCCATTTTATTTAAATTTTATACAAGCTAATAATAATATTTTAAAAACTAAGAACGTAAATATTACACTCCTGGCTATTAAAACTGCAAACCATGAAGGAAAGCAAATATAAAAATTCATTTAATGTACGTAAACAGTATTACATGAAGTAAAAATGATTAAATTTGAAAACAATTTAGGGATTTATAAGGGTGCGAAATTAACAGAAACAGCTGTTACCCCTTGTAGTTAAAAATCCCCTATATCCGGTTAGGCTTAGATTACAGAAATAGGCAACTCATTTCATGCTGCTGCCTCAAGTCTGTGCTATACTTCACCAACCATATTGGCTGGATAGGGGTGGCAGGATAGTCACTCAAAACCCATGACCAGATGTTTTCAATGGGTGAAAAAACTAGAAAAAGTACCAGCCTGGACAAGAATCGATTGTCCAGTGAATCGAAGAAAATTGGAACACGACGTGCAAAATAGGGTATTGAATTATCTTAATGAAAAATGGCGTTTGGCAGACCTCGAAGATGCCAGATATGTACTGATCTGCGTTCAAATTACCGTCGATCCGAACGATAGATGTGCGTGTCATGTACACATTGATTGCCCAAATCGTCACACCAGGTGTAAAGCCCCTATACCTATATCGAATGCAAAAAGGCAACAAACGGTGTCCTCAGAGACTCCAGACACTTATACGGCCATCAGAATACTGCACGCAGAGTCGCGACTAGATTAAGAAGGCGATATTGTGCCACTCTTTTATCCAGCTTTGTCGTTCAGCGCACCATAGTCACCGTCTCTCTCTATGCTGCATTTTAAAGGGAAGCCGAAATAGTGGTCGTAATAATGGCAGTCTAAGCTGCTGCATGTGGAGTCGAACAGTGCGAGCGGATGTGGGTATGCTGAAAATATGCCCATTTCCTGACTAATAGTCCGTGATGTGGTTGAACGGTTTTACAGGGGCAAACCGCACAATATATCTATCGTCTAGGACGTTAGTCATCCGAGGTCTTGGAGATCCTGCTTGATGTTTTGTATAACCATCAGACACCCATTGGTTCCACATTCTCATGACAGTGGTTGCATTTCGACTAGTACGAAGGGCGATATCAAGGAACGATAATAAATACTCTCGACAGGAACGATCCTTTCTCTATGGAATTCCGACACTTGACTGTAAGAATTTCTTCTTATTGGAGGCATAACGCATTATTCTGAAAAATTCCAAGCTTACAAAGTGCTTTTCGAATGAGAAATCCAATACACAACTTTTTCTTTTATGCTGCGCTTCAGATGTCGTTTCTCCCTCCTGCGTCGTTTAAATGCACTAAAATACTAATCATTTGCGTATTCCAAACTCTTATTTTCATGCGATTTTGACTTTCGTCAAATCATTTCTTCGTTGTGTTGCAATTTTAATGACCAGCAGTACACACACACACACATATATATATATATATATATATATATATATATATATGTATGTGTGTGTGTATATATATACTAAAACTGTGGAGAATCCAGAAATTAATCAACCACATTAAATACATTAAAACACATGTGAGAAAACATCACGAACAGCAACAATAACACATTAAACTTACGCTTACAAAACAAGACTTTCCCATTACGGCTAGAAACAGAAATATCACAATGCCCTCTATTAAAGGAAAAGAGTTTTAAAGAAAAGATGATTTTAAAATCTTTAACAAATAAGAGTAATATCTTAAAAATTAGTGTAAAATGAAAACTGAAAAAGTATACATAAAAAGAAAAAATTAAAAACTATACATAAAACGAAAAAAATAAAAACTATATCTGTATTAATCTCCATGAAAATCTTCCTATTTTTGAGTTATGTATATAAAAATCATGCAGTTGTAATAAATTTGTGTAGCACAATATGAACTCTCTTAGAAGTGATTAAGCCAGATATGTAAAACACATTAAAACATGACTTAAGATGTAATTGTTTATAAGAATCTTTAATATAAGCAATTAAAAACATAAGCAATTATTTTAACTTCTTAAAATAAAATTATTTTCCATATAATGTTTAAAATTCGAAGCATTGGTAAAGTAAAAATAGAATATTACAATGTCAGATTGCATAAATTAAAAATGCATTTAAAGTTATCTGTATCTTCTATATAAATATTACTTACAATTTTGATTACATTCTCTTTTATTATCCCTATCAAATCTTCATTGGTATTATAAAATCATTCTTCTTTTAGATTTATAAAATTCAAAAGTGATTTTTGTTTAATACTGACAAAAATATTACGAATATGTTAAAAAATGAAAAAAACATTTTAGAAAAGAATGAATATGAAAAGTAATTCTCATAATATTGCACAGTTTTTTATGTATGATCCGGAATTAATAATTAACTAGATTTAGACCTCAAAACTAAAACAAACGAAAGCTTCATTAAAAATTTTCTACTCAACTGATTTGTAAGTAAAACATGCAATTTGTAAATGACAATTAAATCAATTTCCCTTTTGGGTGCACAAAATTTTAGAAATAAAATTTTATGCTAAATATATGCCTTATGTATGCCTTTTTTCATTGTAGTTACAAAGAATAAGAAATATATATATTTAATATTCTGAAAGCTGGAGTTTAAGTTATGTATTAAGTACTTATAGCGATATGTTAAATATAACATAGGTTTTGAAAATATTTCTGCAATTGCGAAGTAGAATTTCTAACTACGGAAGAAAAAGAGACGATAATAAAACTTAAGATTCGATCCTAAATTTCTTCCTTTCACAATGAACTGACGAATCTAATTTAAGAAAAAATATAAAAAAAACTATGTGTCATTATTAAAAATTAAAAGAAAATCATTTGATGATTTAATCATTTAACACCTTAAAATCAAATACTAAGAGTAGACAATATTCTTCGAAAGATAGCGGAAAAATTCTCATAGAATATTTAACAGACGATATATACATAAGTATTTAATTGAATGAATTCCTTTTACAAATTTTATGCAATTACCTAAAACTGAATAATTTGAAATCACAATTGATTTGATACACTTCAGTCTCTAGAAGTTACTATTGTTGCTGTATTAATCTGGAAACTAATAATATCTTTGACTTATTGCCCCATTCTTTGGCAACATTTGAAAACCCTGGTGAAATATTTGTGTGTTCTGTGTAAATCATGAATTCGTTTTTATTCTATGGTGAACTTTTCAATAATTCCCTTCCATTAGACTGCATTTATTTATTTTCTTTTTTCAACTTTTCTCTATTGCGTTATTATAATCACTTAACACCATCTGCACATATTGAATTAACGCCATGTTACAGCTTATTATAATTACAGCAAAAGAACTAAACTTCAACTTATCCTTATTGCGTTGTTGGAAGTGCTTAACATTATAAGTTCATAATGTATTTAAGGCATATTATAGCATATTATCATTATAGTAAAAGAACGCTCTTTTAGTAAAATATTTGACATCAATCAGCACACAATTTACCTGCTTCAATGAACTACTTCATAATGCGTCAATTAATGCTTTTAAAAGCTTTCGGAATAATCACGATGGAACAACAATAATAATTCTTACAGGCTTTCATCGCATACTTTGAAACAAAGCTTTGTTAACACAAATTAGCTTCATGGAAATAGAATAATTATGTTGTATAGTAAAGATGTTTTTTTTTAATAATATAGGTGCGCATGTATCAATTTTCTTTAATTAAAATATAATTTGGAGTTTTGGTGAAATGAAATATTTTAGAAATATTTTATTTTTAAACAATAAATAACAGAAAGTTTGTGAGAATATTCATATTACATCTGTTTATGTACTTGAAATAAACATTAATTTTAAATGTAAGTATTGTTATAGGTGATATTTTTTATTAAAAAATTAAAGGAATTTTGCGTTAAGATCTACAGTTGCTTTTGAAATTAAGGGGGGGGAAATCATTTTGAAAATGTTAAGTTCGTTCTAAATTGGCATCGAATTATATTAAGACAACGATTTCGAGGATATGGTCTTTGTAATTTGACACTCGATCAAGACCTTAGGAACGAAACGAGCTAGTTCATCACTTATCACACTTCTACACCACTTCGCGGGAAGGAGTAGATAAAATAATAATTCTTAATTGATAGGATTCAAACTTTAATGAATACAAATTCCATTAGCTTAATCACCAGACAACGGAGGTTCCAACTGAAAAGTGAACACGGTTATGAATTTCGCGTTTATGTCTAGTGTTACGTTCATAAGTTCATTCACGATAGTTACAAGCGATTACTTATTGCGTAAACTATCGAATAATTGATTGTTTATTGACTGATTGTTGATTGCTGTTCACGAAGAATCTCGTAATTTTGAGCTACATTCAAGAGATGAGAAGGGTATTTAAGCTGCCATCTTCCTCTCTCAACTCTCGCACAATACCTCTGAAGGTCTCGGAGCCTCGATAGATTGAACGTACACCATTCGCGTTGTATGGTGAGTCTTTATTGGCATCAGGACTCGAACCGACTACTTAATGGAAACAATGTCAACTGCGAGATGGTGACCATATCATGCAATGTAACTGGACTTCAAAATTATATTATCTTTCTGGAAAGTGAAATAAAATTCTGGTGTCATGCGTTTTACGGAGATTCAAAATTAATTGATGAATCATCCATTTCAAAGCTCTTTTACAGTGTTAAATAAAGAAGTTTCAATCACCGTTTCCTTCTGCGTTTATTTATTTCTCCTCTGATGACGTCTGTTTAATTCGTTTCCAATTAGATAATGACTTTTTAAAATTTGTTTCTTTAAATTCTCACAACATTAATTATTATTTTATATTTCAGAAAGAAAAAAAAAGATATTTTGTTGCTTGAATTTATAGGCGCGCCTAATCTGATCATGTTGGGCACCAAACACTGTATAATTTCCTAGTAAACGAGTGTATCACACGAAAAAAATTATTACAAATTTGTATACGTAATTTAGCCGCAAGTTGAAAAATAGGAGAAAATTAAATATTAGCTTAAAAATTAATATAAATATATAGGAAAATATTGCCTGATCATTTTCAAAGTGCGAAGTCTGGGATTTTCGAGGAAAGTGAAATCTCATAGAAGAAAGGAAAGAGCGTAATATCTTATATCTTGGGTTTGAATAAAAATGAAAAATCATTGCAAGAGAAAAAATTTTGAGAGAAAAAGAGTATGAACGAATAAAATTAGAGGTATAAATTCAAGAGCAGACCCTTCAGCCAGCCTCTGAAGAGAATCCAGCTGCTGAAGTAGTCTAAATGTTATGGTCGTGGGTTCACGGCAAGCATTTTTTTAATCGAGTCATGGTTTTGAACCTTGATGATCCAAAAGACCTGCCGTGTAGCGAGACTGAAGCACGTTAAATCTGGTCAAAGTCGCAAGTCCTCTAGTTGGCGTAGTATGGAAATTTGTAGAGAAGGATACCACTTCAGGTGTCGTCTTCTTCGCTAGATCAGGGCACAAAATTACGAGACCCGTCGCCAATATCCATCGTATTGCTTCTCAATACGATGCTAACTTTTTGACGGTTAAAAGTATCAATAGCTTCCTCTCTCGCATTACATGCAGTAATAGGAGCAAACGGTCACTCAAAGTAGCAGCTTCCCCATATAGTTGTTTTCCTTCCTATTCCTCCTGTTCTGGCGGTTATTATTTACTCTCTTTTAAAGATAGCCTTCAAAGAGTTACATTAATAAATTATTCACAACATTTATTGCTCACACTTTTAAACAACACAGTAAATGATAAATATTATGATTATTTGACTGTAAAATATTAAATTAAAATGTCTCAGCAAACACACGTAATTTTGAACTTCACGAAATATTTAATAGTTATATCCACGAAAAATTATTTTTTGTACGTGATACAATTTAAAAACAGGGAATTTCAAATATTCCCCTCACAATTATTCAGAATAATTAAGCTTTATTTTTTGAGCCATTTCCATAAGTTCAAATAAAAGAAAAAAAAACATAACTCGATCGATAACATTTTCCCTCATTATGTTAAATAGCCCATGGTACCTGTATTACCGTCTGTATGCCGTTATAGTTACTGACAAAAATTTGAATGGTAGGCATCTTCAATAAATTAAACAACGCAGAATAAAGAAGCAGACGAACTAAGATCATTAGTGCACATCGAGGAAAGATTTCGCTACTCGAGTAGGGCAGAGTTGCAAACATTTGGGCAAGAAAACTTCTGAGGAGTTGAATTAGTCTGCCTTATAATGATGCGCTATTCAAATGAAAGCTGGGCACATTCATGGCCATCAAATGATTAATAAATAATCACTTACTCATTCACAATAAAGAAATCACAAATTGCAGACCTCAACTAGTATCAGATCAATACCATTAGCAGACACAGAACAAATCACTACAAGGGCACAAAAATTAACCTTGACAACAAATGAACATATATCAATTGTAGAGATTTCCCGGATACTCCACTTTGACACCAGATCATATTAATAACTTCCCAAACATTTTACCGAACCTTTTCAAACTTGATATAGTTCTGCACATTTATTCATCCCCACGGGAATTTCTCTGTAACCCAATGATATTTGATCTGACAGCTACTGCTATTTAAGGTCCTTTGAGATTACTTAAAATATACTCTACATCATCCATGAACCTGACAAAAACAAGGTGTATCTTATTAATAAATTAGTTATACAAATGGCTTATTATGAATAATATAAGTGATGTGTAAAGAGACTATAATACACTTTGCTACATTGCAATACTTATATTAGTGAAAGTAGGAACATCAGTTTCAAATTTTAATTTATGAAATTAATTGTATTCTACAAACAAAATTAGTACATTGATAGTTACACAACTGAATTAAAAACGTTTTTAAGGATAAGGAATGAATTATATTTGATTCGTAAAAAGTAAAGATGGAAATATATTTTCAATATTTTGTGCACTTCATTTCACATAGCTATTGTTATTTCATTTTAAAAATAATATTTATGAATTTTAATGCACCTTTAACAAATAAGTACTTCTTTTCGTAATATAAAAACATTAACAATAACTCAATTTTAAAGTTACTTCTTTAACATAAATGCACATGTTACAAAGTCAACTTAAGTTAAACATAGAGGTTTTTCTAAGTAAAGACTATCTACTGCATCTCTTCAAAAGAACTAATAATCTTCGAAGGCTTACAATATATCCCTCTTAAAAAATCAAGCCTCTTCAGTAAAGAAATACTCAAAAAATCTTTTTAAACAGTTTTTAAGAGCTCTCTTTCCATGAATGTGTTTTTTAAGCTCTTTTATCTGACTTTTAGCTTTTTAAATGTGTTTCCTTTCTAATAGACGTAAAGTAAAAAAAAATGTGTTTGTAAACAGTTTCAGTAGCAGATTTAAACACTGGATACATTTCAACCTTTTCTGTTCCCCTCTGAGAATTATTTTTTATGTTCTTGTATGTTTATTGTGCAAATGAATTCATATTTGTCTTAGAACATGTATAAAATCACTAGACCTTACATCTGCTCCATTGTTTGCAGATACTTCACAATTGTCACGTTTCCAAGAAACCTATTTTCACGTCCATTTAATTTTGAAACACAAAACATACTATTTGTATTTCATTTCCTAGAAATAACATAAAGTATGAAATATACATTTGTATCCAACAATAGGAAATGTATAATTCTTATTTAGAATAAATTTAATTCATAAATATACCATTTTTATACTTTACACGAAGACAGTACGCTCTGCTTGACGTATTGAAGAAAAAGTATTTCTGATACAATTTTCAATCCAATTTTAAAAAGTTGGCTTATCCATATATTTTATCAGTCCTATTATTCACAATGAAACAACAGAAGCAAATGGTGATTTTTCATTTCCTTTCTAGACGTCAGACTTTTTGAATACGTTTACGAGTAAATTATATTTGAATTTTGAATATGTTTAGGAGTGAATATAATTTTCAATGTTGTTTTTTATTATTTATTTGGCACTCGTCAAAAAAATACCCGATAGCTCAGAAGACAATTTAAAATTTACTTTTAATTCAAAATTAAAAGCTTTTAATAGAAATATCGTATAGTATATTTCGTGTAATTATGCTTCAAATTTTCTTTCAGGTTGAATAATATCGTATATTATTATGACAGATAAAATAATCAATGAAATTCTAAAGTTGTGCTAAAATTGAAGGGACTAGTTGTCAGTATTTGAAATATTTGGAACCTACATTACTACCAACTGAAGTGATGTTACACTCATTCATTGTTGAGTAAAATCGATTGACTTAAGTAGATTTCCCATACTTTAATCAATGTTTATATTATGTTAGTAGCAACAACATAAAATTAGCGATAACTGTGAGTATATTTTTGATATTGATCACACCTAATTTAATGAAATGTGAATATTTTTATCTATTTTAAGTTACGAATTTCTTTGTCGAACTGGTATTTTATTATAGATGCGAATATGCTAGAAAGAAACCATAAAATGAATGAAAAAGTTATCAAGTGGATATATCAATATTAGCAAACTTCAAATTGCACTACTATTTAATGTTATTCATTGATTACCAATGACTTCTCTGTTCTTTTTCTTTTCTTCGGAACTCAGTGAGAACGCAGTGTTTTCAATTGTACATTGCATATTGCAAATAAATTCTCCTCTTATCGAAATCGGGCTTTTGAGATCCATAGACTCTTATTCATAACTTTATTTTCATAAGCTTGAAAATTGAAAATGCTACATTAGATTAACGAAAAATATAAAATATTTACATATTATGGATTTAGTTTTTCTTTCAAAAAATTAAACAGAAATTGAAAATAGGACTTTTTATTCCATTCTACTTTGGATTCGTTGAGTGTCCCCAGCCTTTTAAAGAAAAAAAAATTTAAATAATACATATTACAATCTGATTAAATATGGGCATAAACATTGATGTATTTTTTGTTTTCAAAAAAATAATTCAATACCTGTAAATTTAATGGACAAAGAATAAAAATGATCTATATACTCGTAGAGACATTACAAAAGCCTTTCCTTAGATAATTATCGAAATTCGTGCTCTACTTTCTTTGAAAAAAAGTTCAGTTAAAAGTACTATAATTTCATAATAGAACATGTTTATGGGATTCATTTTAATTAAATACTTCAAAAAGGTTTCCTAATTGATACATTTTCTCCTATTACAAATTAATAGCGTATTCTAATTTTATTTCGGTCTAACCGAGATTGATCTTCTTCAGACGCATGCTGCTTCCTCTTTCTAGCTTTAACGGACTAAATTCTTGTTTCTTTTAATGCAGATTTCACCTTAGGAAACATGTAGAAGTTGCAGGGCGCAAGATCTGTTAATAAATTGATGGTTTAACAATGGGATGCTGTACTTGGTCAGAAACCTTTTGATAGGCAATGCTTAATAACTCAAACTTCCTTCGATTGTTTTTTTCCCTTTATTCTTTCATTGAGTTCAGCAAGAACGCAAAGGTAATAGAGTCTCTTGACAGTCAATGTGAAATGAGCTGATGTATCTCTTAGTGGATAAGTTTGCAGTAAGGATTATTTGTTAATTCCTACAGTCTCAGAAATCTTATGAATCCTTTACCGAACGTCAAATGAAACCAGATTACCGACTTTTTCAATATTATCATCAGTTTTTGAATTGAGAGGGCAACTCGGGCATGAATCTTCATCAACTTCCTCTAGGCTAACTTCAAGATAATTAATCACTCAAAAACCCTTGTAAGCGATAAACATTCATTGCGATTTACTTTTTCCAATAAATTATTAGTCGCCTTTTTTCCAAGTTTCAAGTAAAATTTCATAACAATTCGTTTTCACTTATTATTTTTCCGGTAAAACACTTAAAAAATAACTCTAATGCGATTGAAAACTACGACTACACAGATTTGTTTACAGAAGCGAGAAGGACTGCATTCGAAGAAAATCAAATGCTTCAGACTAAACAGCAGTTGGTCGCTGGAGTTTGGCGCATGCTTACTTCTGTAACAGCATCATTCTCGTTATAAAATAGTCGCATCTCATATACAATAAATTGTTGTTATACATATTCATCATACTAACAAATTATCCAGATGTCCTCTACAGTTATTTGGGGTCTGCATGTGAAATATAGGGTTGTAAGAAAACTCGATTTAAGATCTGAGAAACTAGTGAAAGTCACTGAAGTTCTCCCCTTATCATATGCTTGAAACCTTATCTTCAAAAGGCTGCAAATTATACATAAAGACAACCCGGTTATTCGGATAGTATTTGTTACAAAGCAAAATTCTCTAAAATTACGCATATTTTACAACAGAACTTTACTTTTACCATATTCCCTCTCAAACTGTTTTTTCTTCAAATATGTTAATAAAGGACTATCCAGGTATGATTTCTTTAATGAATAGTTATCTAAAATTTGTACGATTGCTTTTTATTTTCCCATTTTTTAATTGGACAAAAGAAATAAAAACCAAATTTAAAACATCAGTTCAAAAGGATAATAATTTTAAAAGTAAAATGTAAACGTTTTACTTCCCATAGTATATACTTAATATTATTAAAATTTGATTGCAGGATTATTATTCAAGTGTAATTGTTTAAAAAATTGCCAAAATCTCCATAACGAAAGGTTTATTTCTGTAGAAAGTTTAAAATAATGATGTAAAATAAACTAGCAGCCATTACCAATTTTCTTGAGAAAAAATAACTGAGCAATCTGGAAGAATGTGCTCAGTGTAAAAATGAATGTTAAATATTTGTTCCTCTTATTTTATGAAATATACGTCAGTATCCGAAATTTACTGATTCCAACCCTGTAGATATAAATTTTTCTTTCTCAGTTTTAATGCATTATATAGAAAAAAGTAGTATTTTTCTTTTAAAGGTTAAAATATGAAACAAAAAAACTTTCGTTGAATTTCCATGCACTAAGAATTATGATTACATGGTCCAAATTATATAATATGAGTAATGAATTTTTTTTATTGATTAAAAAAAAGATATCTCTTAAAAATTAGAAACATTGTTTTGCTAAGTTTTCACAAGTTTCGTTGGAGGGAAGTTGATCTTGGAGACGGAAGTAAATTTTTAAACGGCTATTTATAGTACTCAGATCTTTACTTTATTTCGAATTTCAGCCAAGAATGTCTACAAAGGAACTCCTTCCCATTCCAATTATTAAGCGCTTTTATCATTCCTGTCGTTTTTTAGTTTCGATTCCTGGGAAATCTTACGTCAGCTGAATTATTATTAATCCCAGATTGTTACATTTTAAATGAGGTTCAGAACATTAAACGAAATTCAGATCCAATAAAAACTGAACAAAAATATCTTACTTCAATACAAATGTTGCCTGATTCTTTCATTTCATGCTCAGATAGATTTGAACTAAAAGCGTGCAACCTTTCCAATCATTATCATTTCATGAATATTCCAAAGCAAATTAAATTTTTAATTATTTATATACATATTTAATTTCCTTCTTCTTAATGTATACGTGGTTTTCTGAAAAGGCCAGATGTCATTGGTATAACGTTTATAAAAATTGCAGCATCTGTAATGAGAACTTGTATTACCTTTTATCTTATAGACAACAATTTTAGTTTGCTGCAAAATCTGGCTAAAATATTGCTAACAAAAAATACTTTAAAAATAAGTAAAGATAGCTGAACAGCTCTTTGTAGGTATATTTGAATGTCTGGTGAAGGAGAATTTTAGTAAAGTCACTTATTATGGTTTATCTTAAAGCATGGAAATTGTCATTCAAATATGTCTGGGCTTGCAGACCACTCTTAGTAGTTTGATTTTAATCTCAAAAACGAAAATGTAAATCTATATTTATTCCTAAGTTTAGAATATAAGTATTCTCTACCTGTATTCATAAGTTTGTAATTCTAATGTTTTCATAAGTTTGATATGAATATATTGCACACATAATAATTGCTAACAACTGCTATAGTTAAAATAAAGTTAAAATCTACCAGGACCTAAAAAGTCCCATCAGACGTACATATGTCCGAACAACTATTATAGTTTCATCATAATTGATTCCTACTCTAAGTAAATTTCTGTTTGTGAATTATATTTTTGAAATTATTCGAGAATTTTTAATGAAAATTTAACAACGCAAGCAAAATGTTTAATAATAATAATATTTTGCTGTTGATAAGTAGTTATGTTGCTTACTTGTATTACCTCGAATATTAAAAACACTGAACAAAATTTCACTTTAAAAACGGAAAAATTAATGAATAGTTTTGGTGCATTCAGTAGTAACTAGGTTTAGGAGAAAAGAATTTTTTATTCGTAAAAATAAATCTTCTAAAGTAAAGAGAATAATGCGTTAATATGACGCACATTTTTCTTTAAGACTTTTTACTAGTTAGAACAGATAAATTAATTAATGTAAATGAGGTTCTTTGTAAAAAAGTGCATTAAAATTATTTTTAGATTCATTAAATAAAAAAAAAATATTGAATTAGTAAATGTCAATCTGTTGCTTTTAGCCAATTAAAGGACCGTTTACTAAAATGAGACAGAAGAAACGAATTTTATATTAAAATGATTTTTTTTCGCAAACTCTGAGTGATAGTTAATGAAATGAGTTTAGAAAGTTCAGAGCACTTATTGAAAAGCAGTTAATGTAAGTCTTTAAAAGAAAATTATTTGACAAAGGATAATAGGGTTAACTTTTTTTAACAATAAGATTTTTTTATTGATAAATACATACTGATCAGTTATCTTTAAAATGTTCTTTTAAATAAGAAAATATAATTGTATGTAGGGATGGTAATTTCTATTCTTTGGATGAACAGTTCTTGCCTTTTCCTTTTAAAGAACTGTTTTTCAATTTGTTCTTATATCCATTTGTCCTTTAGCTTTATTCGCTCTTAAGCTTCAAAGATAATCTAGTGAATTTATTGCTGTGTGTTATTAAAATATGATTACTTTAGACATTTTAGGGAAAATGAAATTGATTGAGGTTATGAAAAAAAATTCATTCATGCTCTATTTGTTGATAGTGAGTTTTGGCAGCTGGTGAAGGGTTCGTTTTGATGGATATATGATTACTTCTATTACATGAGCTAGCCGCAAGGTAGTGGCAAAATGTCGGTGGTGCATAGTCTTCCTGAGGTGTATATTTCCTCCGGTGGAGTATAGTCTCCCTTAACACATCATGTTTTTGAAGGCTATACACCTGAAAAAATAGAGGGAAAAATAATTTAATAATTCACAACAGCAAAGAACAGCATTTGGGTGTATTGGTGTTCTCACTGTTTTAGAAGAACTGGTTCAAAAGATCCGGTTTTTTTTCAATCCCCATCCACAATTGTATGAACGAAATGTATTAAAAATCTCACATTCTTCGTTTGTATTCGTATTTAAGAATCATACTTACCATTTTGCGGAACTCGCATGATAATTTTTTGTACATTAGAAAATTGCTTCTATATGTTAAATTAAAGGGATAGAAGAATTAATTTTGATTTTATTATAGAATTTTACAAAATGACATAAAACTAATTAGTGTTTTTCATTTTTTGCTGTTGTTATTTTAAAAGTTGTTTAATGAAATGTAAGATTTTAAGAGCTATTTTTTTTAATTTTTAAATTTCTCTATGAGATACATTTATTTTTATTTATTGTTACGTCAACGTTGATAATTTTATTGTTCTTATTTAATTTATTATGTAAAATTATTCGCAAAACAATTTTATTATTGTTAATTTTATGTTTCATTATTTAATTTAACATCGACTTTCAGATGCTGTACTAGTTCTCTTTAATTTCTTATTTAATTATTTTGCTTTAATTTTTATGTGTATTATACTGATCATTTTTTTCACTTTTTGACTTTAAAACTCAGCTTACTTTGTAAGTATCAAGTTGTATGCCATGAATTTATTTTCTTGGGTGATTATGTGTAGCATTCAAACAAATTAATTCTCTAATCATTTTATCTTGAATAAATTATGCTCACACCGATTGCTCAAAAAAAATGTAAGACTTTTTTATATTGCAATAATGCATATATATATATATATATATATATATATATATATATATATATATATAAAATTCAAGAATTATGAAGGATTACAATTATATACAAACAACATTCAGTGAATTTATAGAAATAGTCAAAGCCACTTCTCTTGGAAACAATCTGGTGAAAATCTTAACGCCAATTAATATTCATGACTTTAAGTGTCAATTTTAAGTTTCATTTTTCGCTGTCAAATTTAGAATACACTATAAGCACATATTCAACATTTTCTTCGCTACGAACGTTGCAAATATAGGAAGTCCTTGGATCTTAATTAAACCGGTTTAGATAACTTTTGAAGTTTCCATGTTCAGTGAGGAATTGGGTCATTTTGGTATTGGTAAAAAATATGACAAGTCAAACTCATTTAAACGGAAAGAAAAATCTCTTTGTTAAGCTCCCTTTATTTAAACTGATGTATTCTTGGTTCCACTATTCTGCCATATTTTCTCTCATTATCTTCTTATAAAAGGATTTAGGGATATCATTTTGCGCTTATCAGCAGTCTGATTGATCTACAATTCTAGGCTGAAAATACTCAGAATCAGTACCATTTCGGTAGTTTACAAAAGCAAAACCAACTCTGCCAATAGTATAGTAAATAACGGAAAACTCGTTTGTGGTATTGTTGCTTAACTGGATAACATTGATAGTGTTTCTCTCTGGAGAATGAGAAAGAACAGCCTGAAGCAGAATACTGTCATAATCAGAAATGGATGAAACAGAGAGATATTCCCTAAAGGCAATGTTAGGAAAAATGGCAATATATTTTGGAGGGATACCTGATATTCCAAAAACAGACACATAAGTTACAGAACAATGTCCGCATTTGACATACAAAATTATCCGTTTTTGACTGTATCGCAGGTAGTCAGAATTTTTCTTTCTCTTAAGCACTACATACCAAACTTTAGAGTAATACATTATGAAAGATTCAATTCGTTGCCTATAAATGAGCGAATTTTCGTTGAATACGTGCTGTGGGTAATACGAATTAATCCATGCTTTAACTTGTCACATTTCTCTCATACGTAAGTTTAGTATCGTTACTAAGAAAATTTATAGTTAAGGAGATGTCTACAATATATCATTTGCTTTACCGTGTCCAAGAGCGTTCCGTCGCGAAAGAGCTCAAATCATCATTGAAAACTTCCCATTTATTTTCAATGATCATAACTTTGATTTTTATTTGGATTAAAGCTCAATTTAAAACATTTTGACCAAATGAGTCGAGGCTCAGATTCCGATGTGCGAGGAGAATAATCACAGGGAGATCCCTATCTTGGAAACAAAATGAGGTTTCTTTCGCAAAGGTCAAAGTTTCACAATAGACAAGAATTTTAGGTTTCCAGAGGCGATCAGTGATAATGGTATTCCAAAACGCATGTCCTGAAACTGATCCTTGAGAGCACCCACATTTAAGGTGACGAATTGCAGAAGACGAGCTCAATTGTAATTTGATTATATTACTAACTAAAAATTCAGTAGCAGGGAAAGTATTAATTAGAAATTCCGCTTTCTTAAGGAAGTTGAGAATGCAAGACCACCATGAATTATCGAAAGCGTCTTTTATACCAAGGAAAACCAAGATTGTGCACAAATTTTTGACCTCTCGGAACAATATCATTCAAACATAAAAGAGCGTCTTCTGAAGTGTAAATCCATACTGAAAATTAGAAAGAAATTCTTCTTGGTGTAGATACCAGCAAATTTATTAATGAACACCTTTTTCAACCATTTACCACAACTCGAAGTAAGCTTGTGTGTCTTTGGAAGGACTTTTATAGCCAAGCATTTATTCTTTCATCAGAAGAATTGATTGCGTCTTCCATGGGTAGATTAATGCCAGTTATTTTACTTTTTTTCAAGAATTCTATTTCATTGTTAACATCAATGGTTGAAAGAAAAGTCTGCCAAAAGTAATATTTAGTATCAACAAGCAATTATAATAAAATATTTTATGTTAAAGATAGTTACATTTATTCAAGTTTCTAACAATCGTTTTTCTGCAACGTTGAACTCAACGTAGACATTCTTCCAAGGGACATTATGTGAGTCATGCTTCTTAACAAGCATTGAAAATATCGTAACTGAAAAAGAACAATTTCCAGTTCATCAACAATTGTATGTAGGCAGGAGTCATCAATACAGCAGTTTAGAATATTAAGGACATGAGAAACACGAGAAGAGAAAAAAGCCAACCAGAGTCAAAGTCAAACACAACAGTTTATTTTCTTAGTATTAAAATTTTTAAGGGGTTGTTTGAAGTGTCTATGCAGTAGAGAGACGAAACTTTAATTCTGTATCCTGTGGTCATAAAGGGATTCATACTGCCTTTAGATAGATGTGCAATAATTTTACAATGTATTTCAAGAGCTTCGTAAAAATGTCATCCTCCATAGCAGCCATGTTGGCTTAACTCGAGGTACAGAAACGCATTAATATCTAGGAATATTGTGAAGCATTCCTGCACCTCGATGAGATGATGGGGAGGGCAGATATTTTTTGTCACTGTTCGAACACATTGTTCAGGAGATGAACCTGACTTTACAATTGAGTTGGGAAATAAAACCTCGCTTAAGATTGTTGTGCATATGATTTGTCTCTTAAATTGTTAAGATTATTAAAAATTGGCTCAGTGTTTCGGTACAGTTTCACATCAATATATGCCATAATTAAGTTAGTTGTTAAGATTGTTAAATTAAGTTGTTAAGATTATTAAATAAGATTATTAAATTGTTAAGATTATTAAAAATTGGCTCAGTGTTTCGGTACAGTTTCACATCAATATATGCCATAATTAAGTTAGTTGTTCAAATTAAGCACCAGAAGATTCTTTTAAATTGCACAAAGAGAAGCATCTTGATATTTGGGTTTTTGTAAGGAACGTTATTGTTCCATTGAATAGGAGGACCAGTGTCCGTCACCAAATGGAGGGATCGGAGTAGGACAAAAAGAGCTTCCAATACAAAATATCCACAAATCACGAGGAAAAACTTCGTCTCGATGAATCACTAATTCGCTGACTTGTAAAATAAATCCCCAATACTACGTTTATGGAGCACTAGCAAATGCATATGCATCACATTCAGTACAATCGCGAATACCATTTCTTTCATCGACGCCCAAAATTTTATGCCGATGACTTTTCAAAGGAAGCATTGTAATAAGTATAAATATGATTTCCTTTTATGCCAAAGTTTTTAATGGAATTTTGTTTCTTAAAAAATTCTAAAATAGATTTTAACAGCTTATAATGCTATACTTATTGCGAAATTAGATTAAATTTAAATAATAATATTAAAGTACATTCTAAAATCATGAATTTATTTTTAAGAAAACAATGTTATAAAGAAATAGAAACATATAATTTGAAAACATTTCTGAAATCTGAAAACAGTAATTTTTTATAAATTCAAGACAATATTACACAGATCATTTTGTGCTTCAGAAACATTTCTATATATCTGAGCATTTTTGTTGCATTAATTTAATAATATGCATTAAGCCTGCTTACATTCTAATAGAGTCACTCGATGTTTATTTTGGAGTAAAATTTATGTAAAAACATAATTGCTTAAAATTTCAAGATAATTTATCCATAACACGAACAGCTGGTAAATGAAATCCTACTTTTCATATCCTGAGAATATCTCTCATATATTTCTATTTTAAAACTTTATATAAAAGTCTTCTAAGAAATAAAACCTTCGGATATGCTTCCTTTTCATGCTTCTTAGAGTTTTTAACGAAAGTTCTTCATAATTTTCGTATTTTATGATCTTGAAATATTTTCAATTTTTACAAAATAGAAAAAAGAATATTTTTCAATGCATATTATATAAAAAGTGCTTAGAATTTTTTGTTGTTCAAACCAATTTTAAGAGGAATATCTCGAATGCAATTTCATAAAAGTTCCATGAATATAAATTTAAAAGATTCATTTGTGTTATATAAAAGTGAATATTTTACTTAATAATCCACAGCACTATTTTTCCATCTAAGTGTTATGTTGCATATAGATATATAGGATTAAAACTGATATTTAATTTAATGATTTAAAAAAATTAAAACTCTAATAAGCTTTTAACTTTAAATATGAATTTTTTTTTACCATAATTGAATTAATTTTATCATAAATAAATGTTTTCATAAATAATAAATGTTTTTAGTTTATTTCAGATTTTAAGCGGGAATTTTTTTTACAAAAATTTCACTATATTTAATGGTGTAAGACACAACAAAAAAGCTTTTATCAACACAAGCACTAACTTCGTTAGTTCTTCATAGCAAAATATAAGTATTTTTTGTACTAAATGTTTTAATTATTAATGACTTCAAAACGTACCTTGATATTCAAAATAAATATAAATTAATCAAAATGTTTCATTTAATCTTCTTCTATAAAAGCTAAGTAATTAGTGTACATAATATCCTTCATTGAAAATATTTTTATTTTTAAATCAATATATTTATTTAAACTCAAGTCGTAAATAATATTCTTTTTATCTGAAACAGATACTTACTTTTGTTCCACCTTTAAAGATCACGGTCACTGACTCACAGCCAGTTTTGTTTTCGTCCAGTCGTGCGTTCCTACCATGACTCCTTTATTGGCCTACTGTGAAACAAGACTGAAGCACGTTAAATCTGGTCGAATTCAAAAGTCTTCAGGTTAGCATGATGTGGAAGTTTCGAAAGGGAGGTATTAGCTCAGGTGTCGTCCTCGTCCCTTTACTCATGTTCAAAATTTTGAGAACCGTCGCCAATAACTCTCATGCTTCTTCTCAATGCGATGTTAATAAAAAATCACAATCATTGATATATTTTGCTTAATGATGAATCTCTTTTGAAGCAACAAGAAATATCAGGCATGTAATTTTAAACTTAACTATATGAGAATAAAGATATGCACGTCTTTGTTTTATACATAAAATAATTGCTGATATATATTTATAACGATTCTACTTTAATTTTAAACAGTTTCACTGAAAACTAATTAAAAATTCCAAATATTCCCCATTCTCTTACTTAAAACTTCTTGTTAACTTCCTGTTTAACTTTATTTATGCAATCACACCCTTATGAAAATTTTCTGACTATATTTTTCTCACTGTTAAAAACCTGCAGGGATATCCCCACAAGGTTGTTGGATGCCATATAGAATCCTCAGAATCCCTACACCTATACCATGTGATCTGTTATGTTTAATAGGGAAAGTCCTATAAAACTCAAAGTAAGGGAACATCCCCCCCCCCCGCAGGATATGGTATGCTGTCTCTCAGTTAAAGTGGAATAAAAAATGGAGTTAGAACTAGACATAAACTTGTTTTTTTCTAATTAATTAAAATTTTCTAAATAATTATACACGCACACACACACACATATATATGTATATACACACATATATATATACACACATATATATATATGTACACACACACACACATATATATATAACACATCAATCAATAACTCCCGAGACTAACCCAAAGATGGCGCTCGTAGTAAACCAGTAACCAGGTCTTTCTAGAGTACTAACCTTTGCTTGAAACGTGTCAAAATTTTAAGTCGATCGGACCAGAAACAGCTGAGTTATCAAGGTTGGAGTAAAGTCGTTTTGTAGTTTGTTTAAAAAATGGAAAAAACCGAGTTTCGTGTTCTGATAAAACATTGTTTTTTAATGGGTAAAAACACCGTGCAAGCGAAACAATGGATTGAAAAATGTTACCCTTACTCTTGTCCATCAAAAGCAACGATTTGTCGGTGTTTGCCGAGTTTAAACGTGGTCGTACCGACACAAATGACGCGAAACGCTCGGGTAGACCTGTGGAAGCCGTTACACCGGAAAATGTGAGTGAAGTGACAAAAATTATAATGAAAGATCGTAAAGTGAAGCTCCGTGAGATTGCTGAGATGACACAGATATCATATGGAAGTGTATTTACTGAAAAAGGTTTTTTGAAGTGAAGTGAAAAAGGTGTTTTCCAAGTGGGTGAAGCGATTGCTTTCGATGGAACAAAAACAGCAACGAGTCGATGATTCAGAAAGCTGTTTATCGCTATTTACTCGCAACAAAAAAGATTAAAAAAAAATTTTTTTGGGGGGGGGGAAAGAATTGGAAAAGCGTTGGAACGATTGTATCACCCTAAAAGGTGATTAACAAAAGGTGTTATGTTGATGAATAAAAAAAATTTTGCAAAAAAAATGTTGTTTTCAATGTTAGTCTCGGGAGTTATTGATTGATGTGTTATATGTGGGGAGGTGAATGGGTGTCGGTGGGTGGGTGCGTGTGTAATGAATCAAACTTAATTTTATATAGTTCCACTGAAAATTAATTTAATTTCCTAATTTTCCCCATTCTCTCACTTAAAATAAATAGTTATCATTATATATATATATATATATATATATATATATATATATATATATATATAATGATTCTTTGTAACATAGAAAATGCAATTTGAAATATATTATAATAATTGATGAATTCTTAAGCTTATACATATAAGGTATTAATTCTCTTTCATAAAATTCCATTATAAAATTTAAAAATAAAAACGAACCTATTCTTAAAATGAGATAAATTTAGAATTATAATTCATACGAGAGATTAATGGATTTAAGTGATCGAGGCATTGTAAAACAAGTTAATGTTAGATTAACATGAACTGCTGATGATTTATTGTAGCTGATAATACACACCCAATGAATGTCTCGGAATTATAAGAAAAATAAAGATTCCTATTTTGATTGGTCTTACCTACTCCAGAGATATATTTTTGACCAAGATGGTCCTAACACTCTTTAATTAACCAAAATTCATATGTGTGTGTTAACAAACTAGGTGTATCTCTGTTAGTACAAGAAAGAAAAAAAAATGATTGAAATATTCCATTAATTATTCTTCATGAGCATAAACTATGAAATAATTTTCATGGAATGAAATATAATACAAAGTACTCCGCATGGCCTCATAATAAGATAAGGAACAAATATGGAACTTTAGAAAATATATATAACAGTAAGAAAATTGAGATAAAATCTTTTTAAACAAATCATTTCAGTCTAAAAGCAAAATTTGCTTTCTTAAATTTCGATGTAAAATGAAAAAAAAAAAAAAAAAAAAAAAAAAAGAAATGAACGGGTTTTTTTTAAATTAAAGCAAATTATAAGAATTACTTGAAAAGCAAAGTTTATTATTTTTTAATCTGTCGTTTTTTTGCAGAATGTGTGAAGTTTTGAAAATTTCTTTGCTACTAAACAATGAGCGAACACATATTTACAGAAAATTTATCTCAACCATATTGAAATAATAATGTCCTCGACTTGGATTCAACATCAAGCTCCAAAAAATTAGTTATCGCAGGAATGAAATAATATGGACCACAATTCGGAATCATTTCTTTCTTTCTCTATTTGGCAGTCTATAACTTCAAATGAAAAAAAAAAAAAAAACCCCTATTTCTATCATTTTTATACTTACTGAAGAAACATTCACGAAAACGGAGAAAAATATAATTCCTTGTTTCTTTTTACACTAATAGTTACACGTGAAAGATTATTATAGATAGCACTCAGGTGATTCCTTCGGCTCAAATATTTGTGTGACGTTAAAAGGGTTTGTTTGGCTTTGCTCTGGAATAACACTAGGTTAACCTATGTCTTTTATTATTTTCGACCTTGGAAAAATGACGTATTTGAGACACCAGAATTGGTATTTCTTTTGCTAGTTTTCCTTATAATGCCTGGTCAGGACATCGAGACTCCATTTCATTTAATGTACATAGACTACAATTATTTTGAAATATATCCAGCTGTGGATCGAACAAACACTGGAGTAAATCTTAAAATGAATGTATCGCATGAAATTAGTTGCTTTAAACTCTGGAATATCAATAGTATCCCTATTACAAAATTTCATTTTTTCAAATTACAATTTTCTGAATTACCTATACTCAGAAAATTATTAAGCTGTATTTTTGCTGAACTTCTAATATTTTACATGAAAAAAAGAATGGATTATTGCAGACTCTATTTTATAAGCAAAATTTTAAGTAAATATTAGGTTTCATTACTTGTAGTTTTATTTATTAAATGAAGCAATGAAAGCAAGGTATACGATGAAATTTGTGAGTATAAAATATTCTTGATTATACGAGAATGTACCCGTGTTAGGGTAGGGAAATGGGTATTGGGAATGGGAGTGAGATAAATCCCTGTAATAGTGTCCATCTATCAAATTTTTCCTTCCTTTTCATGATTATGGCATCCCTTGTATTCCAAAAATTCTCACTTATAACTTTTCCCGTCGATTAGGACTTATCCGCCACCTTAGATCACATTCACTGTAAGGTAATCCATAGTTTTGATTGTTGCTTGGATTCTGGGTTATAATTATGAATCCAATATTCATCGATACTTACAACTCGATGTAAAATGACGGTAATTCATCATGGAACCAATCATATCTAATCTATGCATTATCGTCACATTTGTTAACGAGATTTTTAATATATGATTCCACACCACGGTAATATCGTATGCTCCAACAACGTCATCTGTTTTCAAACACCGGTAGATTTGCAGCACAAAACTTCTCGACTTCTGGGTAGCTGATTATGTCCCACATATTTCTAAGATCGATTTCAGTCTACTTGAAAGTCTTAGCACAATCAATGAAAATCAAAGATTATAAACACCTTCTGAAAAAGCAGAAACAAATCTTCTGAATGCCAAACGAAATGTTTCCTTTGATAGATTGTTGAGACATTCAAAGCGTATAGCTCGTGTAACAGCACAAGTATGCAATAAAAGGTAGTGCTTAACTTCACAAAGTTTTATGTACAACGATCCAGCAAAGTCCATACTAATTGCTGTAAAAGGTTGGGATTGATCAATTGAAAATGAGGAAGAGGAGATATAAGTTGCGTTGCAGCGTTTATATATCACACTTGATAGAACAGACCTGACGAATTGTCTGCCTTTGATCTTCTAAACTCTGCATTGAATTTGAATTTGAGTATCCGCAATAACAAAATGAAATATCGTCTCGTATTTATTTCGTACAATCAGTTCAGTGAACTTATGTTTATTGGATTGTATACTCGAGTATTTTTTATCAGAAATTAGAATTGCTGCCTGGAGCCTACCAGCTGCATGGAGTATACCTTTATTATCTATAAATGATTCAAATCTGTAATCTTTGATTTTCTAGGATTTTTTTTCTTTTTTTCATTTTCAAGAGCTTGACTTGATCAGAAAAATATTTAGCTCGAATTATTTTAAGCGAACAGTTATTTGCTTTTTCAAATTCATCAGCATTTAAAGAAAAAAGAAGTCTTTATTTTTTTTTTCATCCTCAGATTCGAATATATTAGTTATCCAAGCTGTATTGCAATGAATCTTATTTATCGAACTATAGTTGTCCAAATGCATAGATTAGTTTCAGAATTGTCTGTACCGGTGCAATAAATCAACATTTTACATTGGGCATTTCTTTCATCATATTTTAAATCCTTGAGGAAAGAAAAAAGAAGAAATCTTGATCCTTAATTTCTGGATAATGTTCTTCGGAAAGTCTCAATCAACTAGGACCACTGAGCCAAAAAAGAATTTTGTAACATTTCTGACAGAAAAAGATCCTCATGAAATCATATCTGCTGGATTTTCAACTGATGGAACATAATTCTAGTAATGGGTTGAAAGCAGATAGTTAATTACTACGACTCGATTGGCCACAAAATGTTTCCATTATTGGCACGTCTTAAATCTACAATAGAACTCCTTATGAACCTGTTTAAATATGAAATGATCTATTAATTTATTTTTAGTGTATTCTTAATTTTGTTTAGTAATTTGGCCAATAGAACAGCTTCACATAATTCTAAGCGTGAAAGTCACACGTTTAGTGGTGAAACTCGTCTTTTTAAAGTCAAAAACTGAACATTTATTTCTCCATCTTTATTATCACATCGTAGATGCACAGAAACCCCATGCGCCGTTTCAGAGGCATCTGAAAATACATGAAACGGAATAATAGTGAAATGTTCAATCACTGCATTACATGGGATAATTTCAAATGTTCAAGTTCAAAATTCCCTTTTGAAAGAGTAGATATTCTTTACAGTATATCTGAGAATTCTTCATTTCAACTGTGTCCAACTATATAAAGTCTCTGAATGAGTAATTTGACTAAACCTACCACAGGTTTCTAAAGACCAAGGTGGTCATAGAGTTTTGCAACTTCAGAAATTATTTTCAGCTTCGTTGTGCTTTCAATTTCTGGGGAAGGATGAACCTTTAAAAAGTAATCAGAGGCTGCATATTAATACAAGCCTATATCCTTTACAGAAATATTAGTATTGATAGGAAGTTAGCTTTTAGTTTCGATATAATCATCAGGTAAAAACTCTAACAGTTCTCATTCATTAGGTGTGTTTTTTCTGAGTTACGATCCACCAAATTCAAGCATTGGAATCCATTCTTTTGCAATTGGATGCCAGAAGAAATGTAATTAGTCCCAATAAATAAATCCTCTACGTAAAAATCTCATAAAGCGGCATCTTAAATAAAGGAAACCTTGTTTCTTCGTGATTAAGTTGTTGAAAGCTTTTACGGCTGAAAGGTTCAGTATGTGACAATTGTTAAGCGTTGTTCTTCCAATGCGTCATCAGGAGACTTCCTCTAAACTATTCTTGGTACATAAGAAAAAAGAAACTAATACTAGCATTTAACAATATATCTTTGAAATAACAGCATAAATGGCATATCGGAAATACGGAAGCGAATGATATACCGGATGGTTTAAAATTGGGCTATCAAACGAAACTCTAAAAGCAGTTTTACTTCCTTCTTTCATCACAAAGTCATGAAATAGATAATATGTAATATTTCTGCATGTTCGTTCATGGAAAAATTTCAATATGACTTGATTTCAAATATGCGTCCATATATTCATTGTACATATCTTGATAGTTTGGATTTCTTTAAAGTTTTTGTGTAACACTTAAAATACATTCAGTAGGCATTATATCAGGATACTCCAAGGTTTTACCAGAACGTTTTATTGGAAATTTAAGCAAAATCTACCTCTCCAAAGCTTAAATTACTATAGATTTCATAAAACTTTTCCTCTCTCTTTCTCATACAGTTTCACTTGATATTAAATAATTCATTGGTCTAACTTTCGCCAATTCACAAACTTGATATAATTCATCATTCAGATTTGTAGTGAGGTGTTCTAAAATAAAAATAAAAAGTACACTTTCAATAATGTATAAATTTTAAACTTAAGCAGATTTCTTATAAATTGTGAATAAATATGTGTCTTTTATCTGAGAGAAAATCCACAAAGCGCTTCAATATAGAATATACCTTTAGAAATTAATTATTTAATTCCTACGTTAAGTCTCAAAAGGTTGTCAGAATATTAATCTTTGATCCCGAAAATTCGGAACAAAAAGGGTTTCAAACATATATATGTCTCGAAAATAAGTTTTTTTTTTATTATATTGTGAGGAGAAGTGACACATGCGTCCGTAATATTTTCTTGAATTAAAAATTCAAGTCTAATCGGATTTTTTACCATTTTCCGAACATTAACTAACTCATCGATTCTAAAATAATTTATATTTCAGTTGGCTTCATATTATGCCTCCAATACAAGGAAATGCTTACCAGCAGAGTTAGCATTCGATAGAGGCAGGATCGTTGCCTATCCAGAGAGTGAATTATCATTCTATAATATTGCCCGTCGCTCTGGTCGAAATCCAGGCAATGTCATGCGAATATGGAATCAATGCGTTGCTGAGGGTCATACCGATCGAGTCGCGGTTCTGCATGCCGGATCTCCCCGCCCTACCATCACTAACGCCTGAGTGGACAAACATAATCCAACGTCGGCCCTGGAAAACCATTCAACCATATCACGGACCTTTAATCAGGAAATGGGCATGTTTGCAACACATCCAATATCCTTTAACGATGTTTGCAGCAACGCGTAATGTAACAACGGGGACCATCACTTTGGCTTCCCCTGACAATGCAGCACAGAGAGAGATGTAGACTCTGATGCGCTGAATGACATAGCTGGATACGAGAGTCGTACAACGTCCTCTTTTCGTACGAGTCGTGGTTCTGCGTGCAGTATTCTGATGGTCGTATCCGTGTCTGGAGGCTCGGAGGAGACCACTGTTCACCAGTTTGCATTCACTATCGGTGTAGAGGCTCTGAACCTGGTATGATGGCTTAGGCTGTCATTGGGTACAAAAAAAGCACATCTTTTGTGCGGATCGATGGTAATTTGAACACAGATAGATACATTTTTGACGTCTTATATCCAGTGGTTGTGCCATGCTTTACAGGCCTGCCAAACATCATTTTCCAGCTAGATAATGCAAGTCTATAAGTCGAGTTCTCATCTTTCTCGATGAACAGGGAATTCGAACGGTGCCCTGGCCTGCACGGTATCCTGATCTGTCACCCAATGAAAACATCTGGCATACCACCCCTCTCCTGCTAACACGGTTGAGGAAGCGAGGCACATAGTTGAAGCAGCATGGAATGAGTTACCTTTTTTCGATCATCCAATCCCATTTCGTCTCCATAACTAATCGGGTAAGTGCCGTTTTTGCTGCAGCGAGTTGCAGCTGTTTCTACTAATTTCACACTCCTGTAACCCACCAACTGCTTAAACTTTTAATCATTTTATCTTCATGCAATGCTACTTACGTTCAATAAGTATCTTTTTTTTGTATTTGCTATCCTTCATGGTTGTGCAATTTTAATGGCCCGTGGTTAACATTATTATGAATAGCCTTTTCATTCGTTCTAAAAATTTTAAAAACTTCGTGATTCACCAAAAAGCTTTGATATTTATAGTTTTGGTAATTTAAGCGTATTAGGATTGTGAGCGAGACTCGTTTCATTAACAGCTAGATTGATTGATTCATCAATCTTTTTTGTTTACTTTCGTTTTAATAATGATACTTTTCCTCTATATTTAACAATTTTTAGTGAATTCTTTGGACTCTACAACTTGATCTTTTTTATTCTTTTCATCAGTTGAATGAAATATTTATATGTTTAATGATTTTAAACTATTCCTCTTTTCGAGCAAATGCTTTTGTATGCCTTAATTTCTTCTAATTTTGTGAGAATATCAATTGACTAATCTTCAGTAATTTATGAAATTTTGCTTCTGTTATCAAAGTTAATGACTTAATGGTTGTCCTTGCTATCTTATTTTTCTTTAATTCAGCTATTTTACATTGATATATCAGACAATGTATAATGAATTCAATAAATCAAAATTATGTGACGTTATTAATAAATGTGTTTCTTAATCAATATTTATCTATAATTTTCATTGTTTTGTCACGTAATTAATGCATATATTATACAAGTATAGAATATTTCATTTCTTTCATTATAATGCTTCATGCCTAACTGTTGAGGTACCAAAAAGAAATTCTAACACTCGGGAATCAAGTAAATTGCTTATATTTGGTGTCTACCGCCAGCTGAAGGAGTATCAAATTGTATTCTAAACTCTAAATAGGAGGGTGAAAGAAATTGTTTTCGTAGCGTACATCACTATACATTTCAAAATATTCTATATTCCAATCATTCTTTATAAATTAATTTTTTTTTGTATGAGTAAAAAAATATGATTTATTATACGGAATTTTAATATACCCTCTTCGCAAAAGTATGTCCATCTTTGTAATTTCACTTTTTTTCATAAATCTATAATTTAATTATTTGAAGTTATTAATTATATTTTTCATGATATTTTTAACGTTGAAATCTGTGATTCTTACGTTTATCTACTTATTTTGATCAGTTTAACGACTGAGCATTTCATATTTCATTTTTTATTAAATTGTTCGTGGATTCTTGGCAAAATATACTGACATGATTAAATGCAGATATATTATTTTACGAAATATGTTCATTCTATAAGAAAAGCTGAATTTAAAAATAATATTTTGTGGATAAACTCTTTCAAATCATGAATTTTAATTTTCTTATAGAATATTTTCTTTTCAAAGAGAAAAAAAAATCTTTGATAACGTTAACATTTAGTTATATTTTATGGATAATTTCATTAATTGTCCATATTTAATTTCAATTGCATTAAATATTTAAAATACTTTTTTAATTTCTGAAACATTTCATAAATTACTTACAAAATAGGCTTTATTTTATTCTTATGAGCCTAAAATTGAAATTTAAATGAGATTTTTATGAGAAAAGTAATGAAATATTAATTTCTTTACATTTTTATATTTAAAAAATTAAACGAATAAGTATTGTTCCTTATAAAATTCGTACGTAATCTAAGTGTTTAAATGGTTTTATGGTGTATTCCAGAGAGTTTATTTCTGTGGAATATATAAATCCTTATTTAATTAAATTAGGAACAACTGAATATTTTATCATTTTAAAAGTGTATTGTTGCGGAAAAATCTTACTTAACCGCATTTTTTCCTACGCATTTCATTCTGAAAAATGGTGATTTTTAATTATTCATTGATTGTATTTTAATTAAATTAAATTTATATGAAAACAAATAATGTAATCTTAAATATATTTAAGTATGAAATTAATCAAATCGATTATAATGTTCCAATGTTACAAGAAATTTATAATACAAAATATCTAATTAGTTTAGTAAAGAACATTTTAAAAATATTTACGTCATCTTTTTAGCACAGCAAAATCTATAACCAAATTGAATTAACGTAATGTAATTCATGAACGTTACACTTCAATCTTATGAATAATATATTCAAATGAACTCTCGATAAGTTCTTTGATGTAGTTTTTGTAAGCAGCATTATTACACTAGTGGCTTTTTTAAATACCATTGAGCAGAAATGGATAACTAATATCAACATTCGATTTAAATGTTTGTTTCTTTTTAATCGGGTTTGAACTTGTGCATGATTTTATGAATGGAATATTGGTCTCAAATGAAGGGTTTATTTGAAATAAAAAATATATTTGTCATAAATTAAATGTTTTGCTTGTCATTAAGAAATATTGCAATTATGTTTCAGAATATTTTTCTTCCATTGAGGTTTTACTTTTCTTTTTTTTTAATTATCTGTAAAAAAATATTTTTAGACAAACTTTATATTTCTTGTTACTACTTTAATTTGTTATTAATATTTCTCAAATACTTTTTTTCCTCAATGTAAAATCTTTTTGTAATCGATTAATTATCTTGATTTATTTCAAGTTCCAGTACTATTTCGTAAATACACTACTTCAAAAAAAAAAGAGTATTAATTTTCGATTAATGTTTTATTTCAGTGTATAAGGTAAATGAAAATCTCATTGAAGTGTATATTAGCAAACTATTGATTACAGATTTCAGAGCTTTTCTGATTCAGTAGACTTTCTGAATTAAAATTCTTTTGAAATTTGTTTTTAACTGAAAAAGAAATAAATTCAAGTTAAATTTATTACAGGAAATTGAATTTAAACCTAAAGTGACCAATTTAAAGAGACACATTGATTTCTCTTTAAGTTTCATGTAGTTGAAATTTAGTAGTAGGGGGAGTAAAATATTTTACTTATTGGTTGGTTGAATTATAGTTGGATTGGTTTGGTTTGGTTATTAACGGCGCACTAGAAGCAATTCGAGGGCTATTGGAAACTAGAAGCAATACGAGGCTAACTAACCTCGAAATTTTCAACTTCAGACAGGTGATGAGGACAAAACCCGAGTTGGCGCCTCCCCTATTAACTTCCACACCACGCCAAGAGAAGACTTTGGACATCGAAAGATTTATTGTGCATCAGTCCCGCCTACATGCGAGTCTTTAGTGGCACCATGACTCGAACCCTTGACTTTACGAAAATCTCCGGTCGCAAGTTCTCTACTGTTACTTCTAGTTGAAATGCATACATTCTCGAAAGTGGTCTGAAGTAGGATATGCAATTTTAGTGTTTCTCTTCTCTCCATGAAGAACTATTTAATCGAAAGTTAAAAGACAGTTTAACTAGAAAATGTTACTATAAGTAGAAATCCAACAAATAGTCAAGAACTGTGATGTGCAGTATATTGGAACAATGCTTAATTAATACGCATGAGGTATATTTTGAGTAACTTTCAAGAATAGAAAATGTAACTTCAGTATAAAGTTAATTTCTGCAATTTTATAAAACTGCGAGTATCAAAAATGCAATCAAAATAGTTTTATCACAAGATGGTCATATAGAGTGGAGTTCACGATCACCTTATCGTAGAAAAGTCCAGACTTATCGTGTTTTTCTCTAACGGGAAGGATAAAGTGATATTTTCTAACCAATCGTTGATCTATTTTAGCTACTGCAAGAAAATAGAGTTATTGATCAGATATCCTTTTTGCTTGTCACTGATATTTTTCGTCTTGGTGAGAACAAGACGTTATTCCACATTGACAGTGGGGATGAAAAGAAAGCCTTCCTACTTAAGAGCAAATAGTTATAGTTTATTTGTAACAATGTTGTACTGGTACAACATAATTAGCGAGCTATCGTTGAAGGAACTCATTATTTCCAGCTACTATCAAGTAATGAATGCATAAACCAAGTTGGTAACCACCTCGTCTAATTTTTTCACATTTTGAATTTGAAATGCATTAGAAAAAACATGCAGCAAATTCATTATTCCGAATCTTAGTCTTTCGTCGAAAAATACATATGCATTCGAATATATTGATAGGATTATTTACTTTTGTAACAGAAAAATCTCCATCCCGAGTAAGGTTATTACATGCCGAGTTAAGTGAAGTGGTATAGGTAGTTTTCTCTGTCATCTAGGCTTTACACTTTGAAATATATTTTTCCAAAAGTTATGGTTTATAAAAATATAGTATACTATCCGCCTGTGAAACATTTTTACTCCAGGGTTTTTTAAAATTAAAAAAACATGTAAAAATACTATAAAACTTTAGAATACATAATTTTCTTTTATTTATGCTTTATATTAATAAAAACGGTAGATTAATAATCAACAAATTTTCAAATATAAGAAAATAGTAATTAAAGTATATTAAGTAAATCATTTAAATGATATATTAATTATATGTGGTATCGAAACGAAAAAGAACGGTTTATTTCATGACATTTCTTGTTATTATAGAACCATTACATAAGAACATAAAAGTAATAATTCAAGCATTTTTAGCCTAGAAAAAAAACAGATTAAATACGATTTCTAAATGAAGCATTTTAAAATATAGCAATTTTTTAAATTTATTGTAAAATCGATCATTTCAGGTTGTAAATCGATTTGTACTTGTTAAAAAATATATAAATTTGTGTTTCCCCTTTATCTTAAAAATCATATGTACTTTTTTATTGTTCATCCTTAAAACATTCGATTTATAATTAAGTTCTGAACTTTATCTTCTTTGAATAAAATTAATTAAATCACATTCGTGTATAAATTCGATAGATGAGAAAAATAAAAATAAGTCTTTTTTTGTAACCAGTGATTTGAGAAATTCATGGGAATGCAGTTTCTTTGATAACTTCATTATTCAAATTAGTCTCTGATAGGTTTAGAAGACTATCACAGAGAAAAAAGCATTTCGAGTGCAGAAAAAAATAGTTTTTTGGTAGTATTTAATTGAAATAATTAGTTAAGCGGATTAATTTTCTAAAAAGAAACACGAAGAAAACAATTCGATAAGCACAGAAATGATGAGAATTTGATAGCGCTACTTAAAACTTTAATCGTAGTACTTACAGGAAATTTACAATTTTTATTTCTAGTAAAATCACTGAAAGAAAAAAAATTGAGGTTTAAAAGGATTAACGGATAAAAAATATATAAAAATTCAGTTATAATTTTAACTCTGGAATATTTTTTTTCTCTTGTAAAAATGCTGTTTAACGTTCTAATCAATATGACTTTCAATCTTTTATTCATTTCGTAAATTTGTGTAATGAATTTAATTTTCATGCATATTGCATATATTTCTTCACCAGTAGTATAAGTTCATAGGAAAATTTCATCTTCAAATATTACTTAGAAATACATAAAATACACTACTTTCCTTATGCATAATTTTGAAGAAACTGATCATGTCATTAAATCTATTGGGCTTTAAATTAT
>BMAW01024083.1:339946-421121 GCA_019974015.1 Nephila pilipes | reverse complement strand
AAAAAATAATTCAACAAATTTTGTTTAAAATATGTTTTTAAACGTCAAATATATTTTACAATATTTAAACTTATTTAAATTTAATTTTTTGATCCAAATTCCTCGAAACAATATATTATATAGAAATGTTTAAAATACTTTACATTCCAAATAATAAAAGAATAATACAGGTCGTATATATATATATATATATATATGTACCCGAAAAATAGTACCCTGAAAGAGAAAATAATTTTAAAATTAACAAAACCCGTAGATATCCACTATAACTTTAGAACAAACGGTAGACATCAAATAAAGATTTAAAAAGGGCTAATGATATATATATGAGAAGAATATGACGTAGAGGGAGATCTTTGTGTCATATTTAAATTAATAAGGCTGTGTGTATAAACTATTTTTCATCAAATAAATAATACAGTGTGTCCCGGGATTCTATGTATAAAATTCGAGGAAAGGTAGAGAATATTGATGGGAATCATGTTCGAACAGTAAGGCATGATCGAAAATTGCTTAATGGGCTGCACCTGACCTTTCAAGGTTATTGCAGTCGTCGATTGAGTACGATCAGCATGAATCGTTTCACTTACATCATATTAACTGATCTTCACATCATTCATGAATTAACTAAGGGAAATGTACTCACTCTGTACGATTATATAGGGAAAGATTTCCATCGAGTTATGTATCGAATCTCTAGATATTCCCTTATGTGCTTTAGAACTAGTCTGGACATGGATCATTTACAGTACCGATATATAATAAGGAGCTACCAAAATCAACCAAACTAAACAAAGTGTTTTGAAAGCTGTTACTCGAACTACATGTTATAGAAAAAAGGCGTTTAGAACTGTAAAGAGATTACCTAGAACAACTGTATAGTGCATTTTGCATACCAAGGCCTTACATTCATCTTCTTAGTTCAACTACGCAACTACTATATTATCAGGGTTTTGTTACTTCTGCTAAAAGATTTTTGCAGCAAGTACGGTCAACATTCTCCTTTGTTCAGTGATGTTCTTTCACGTGATGGGGAGTTAGCATTCAAAATGCTTACTCGTGGGACATTCTTAACACAAATGGAACCAGACCACGTGCCGCACTGCATTGTTAATCTTTGAGTAACGGGATTGACTATTTAGCCAGTCCATTCCTCATACCACCTTGACTGAACGTTGACAGATATCTTATCTTTCTTCTTTTTTGGAATTGCTTAATGCTGCTGCTTTTTTGGCAAGTCATTTGATCATAGATAATTCATGGAAATCCCATCGCAAACGCCCTCACATCATCTGATTTATTTCCTTTTGGGTGCTTGTCTGGGATCACAATACATTCTTACATGGTTTTGATGGAAAAATTAATACAATGTCTATTGTTGCGTTCAGCCAAATTCCCGGTATTTTTCTGATAGCTCGGCAATCCATGCGGCGCATATGCTATGCGTATATCAGTATTAATAGGTGAAATCTGAACCTGTGATTCATACAACTATTATTGCAATCTTTTTGGGTAATAAAACACTTCTCACTGCTTTCTGAATTGAGTCAATACTTTGTCCAACTATGTCTAGGGAGAAGCAATTCTAACCCTGTTTTCCTAGATAATTATATTTCCTCACGATGTTCTCAATCTACAGTAGAGGTCTACACGCAGAGTTTAGAAACATCCTATGTTATGAAGGAACATAAAATTGAGGGTAAAGAAAAAACAGTATTCATAAAATCTTTCTGCAGTTTTCAGGAAAATTAGTATATATATACCTTATTCCCTTGAGTCTTTAATTTTCTATTGTTAGGTGTAATACGAGTGTAATATTAAAGGAATTTGAAGGTTACATGCATCAGTTTTTTAGTATAAAATATTGTTCGTTAATTTTCGCATAAGATTGGTCAAAAAGCATTCCCCTCATACTGGGTTTCTAAGAGGTGTACACCCTTCAATAAACAACTTATAATATAATGATCACATCACAGAAAAAATAATTTTTTATATTTTATATGAAATTAAAGATTAGGGAAAGGGTGAGAGATCATGTAGATAAATATATGTTAATAAGAACAGCTACATTCAGCTAAGTATTATCTGGTCAAAGTTATTGATAGCTTAAATATGGGAAGATAAAACCTTTTCCAATCTTCTGTGCTGCAGGAAATGGGGATAAATTCCTTCTTAAAAACAATAACGCTTGGTCACATCATGCTCGACTCGTTACAGAAATCCTTCAAGATGAACGAATCCTTTGAAATGACCACTATATATCTCAGCTACGGAAAAAAAATATTTTGAAGATTTTAAAGAGAAGAGTTGATATTCGCTCAATCAGTTGCTATTCGTTCATTTCGTCATTCTCTTCATTAAAAGTTTAGCTGCTTGGGATGTATTTTCTAAAGGAGTAGGAGAAAATATTTGGTATTTTCTAATACCCTCATTGATTCTACGCTGTTTCATACTTGAGCGTTATTTATTTCGGCCAAAAGAATATATGCCATTTACTGAAACTTATATTTGCCTCAGAAATCTCTTGATTTATTCATATTTGAGATAAGTAAAAATTATGGTTTTATAGACAAATTTAATGACTCTTTGTTCCATGTTTCCCCCTCCTTATTTGGTCTTTTTCAGGGAAATTTAAAGTTCCCTGTATACAATGCAACAACAGGAAAAAAAAACATTGCTTACAATTTTTATTTCAATTCATATTTCTTTTTCAAATAACATATATAGAAATAGTCACTAATAAATGACGTAAATCATTATTGCTAATATTAGGTTATTTAACAGCCGCTAATGTGCATTTAGTAAGAGTATTCAACAAAAGATCTTTCAGAAAAATTTAATCATTTTAAGCAAATATCCATAGTTTAATTTCTAGCATTATGATAAATGGGTGATCGGAGACAGTAGCGATCATTCGAATCCGTATAAATTACCTCATTTCACGCTCGAGAAAGTATTTTTTGCTTCAGTTTGCAAATAATGATTGTGATGGGGAGATTAGTTAACTAAGCCATATTTAACGTGTTTTTATTTCATCAAATACATATTTAATGAAAATGAATTTCGATGTTTGTGTTATATATTCAAGGAGTGCTTTTTGGTGTTAATTTCAAAAGAATAAACCTTTATTATCTTTTGACCTAATCTAAATATAACTCATATTATTAAAACAATTGAGAAATGTATTTATCCCATTCTTTTTGTAGATAAAGGTTTGGTTTGCTTTAGTTTTACTAACATAGCGTTAGAAGCGTCACGAGGGCTAACTAGCGACAGAGTGGGTGATTTTCAGTCGTTAAGTGACGTGATAAATCATATAAAACTAAGTTTTTTCCTAAGGCTATTTAAGATAAAGGTAATTATTTTTTAAATCACTAAGGTATGAATTTATAATTTTTACTCCGACAAAAAAAGGACGTCAGTTGTGAAGTCGAAATATGCATGAAAACAATTCTCTCATAATATACAATCACTTACATATTATACCTATAAACTCCTTTCAGAAAATCATCTAAAATAGAATAAATTGCAAACAGAACTTTACGAAAAGGAGTGAATATTTAATGAAAGTCTATTATATATATATATATATATATATGAATATTTGAGATATGAACTCAAGATAAACCTTTTTTCTTACTAGTCAGTGCTTAAATAGTCAAATGAATTATTCTCTAAGATTAATTTTCAACAATAACGTAAGTGTTTTTATTATTTATGGAATAAAACATTTATCGTATTTTATTGCAGATCAGCTGGTGTATTGTTTATTACTTGAGGCAATAGCGTATGTTTTTTTATAATTTATGTAATGGATCATCTATCGTATCACTCAACCAATCAAAATGACATATTGTTCTTTGAAATTATGCACTGGAAAACGTGAATACTTAAAACAATTGAGCTCCCATACGGTTGCAATAACGAAACACTTTGAAACTTTTCGAATGGTAACATCCACTTTTTTTCCCTGCGCAAATTTATCAGCTTATTCCAAAATCATACATAGTGTTAGAACCATTTGCGTAAGACGAAAATTGCAGGTAGAAATCATTTGCAAAGAGGATCATTGTAAAGGATTTATCATAATACAAAACAGAAGAGATGAATAGTTTTCAATATGCTCACATTTTCGATATCATACACGATTAGAAAATTTTTCGGAGTGAAGAATCGGGATAAGGCGGTTATAAAGAGGCAAAGTTACGGTAGATGATTCAATCACACATAAGTTGTGCTACAGCACTTGTCGAACACTCGTGGTGATTTGCACACGAGTCCCAGAATACATACGTACAATGTCATTGATAGCATTTCGATTCCATATTCCTGGAATTCTGAAACATTATTGTAAACTGAACATTGGGGTGAAGCATATTTTCTTACATAAAAAGTGACCCATTCGAAAAAGTACGGAGTGATAAAAAGTAGCTTGCGAGCTGCACTGCATTGTCACCGCAGCTTCGTTTAATGACTTTGGTGAAGATTTTCTTTAGCTTAATGAACGCAGTTCTTGGAGTTTACGTTACCAGTTTGGGAGAATATGCCTTATCCGTCCATAATGCTCGAGCGGCCACTGGTTAAATTTGTTATATCTCATGATGAAAAAATTTGTGAAGTCTACTGCTCGTCTTTAGATTGAAATTTCTGGATCGTAAATATCCACAGAACAGACGGAGTATACAATGTTACTGCTGTAATTGTAACATGCACTTCTGCAATAACTTCGACAGGAACACGTGGTCTTCTTGATTGCAGTCCTTTTCATATGCTTTCATTTCCTTCTAATATTTTAGCAAATAACGTAAAGTTTTTACGAAGCATAGGCTTCGTCTTAGCTTATGATTTTACCAACAATTCACACTGCTTCGGCAGCCTCTCCTCCGTTTAGATGAAACAGCTTTATCAATTCACCTAATTGTTTTCCTGTATGTGTCATCTTGTTGAAATTTTAGAACATCTGGTTGAAGAAGCAATGTCCCTACACTGCTCATTGAAGGTGTTGTACGAGCAAAATTTTGTACATGATGTCCTGTGATTGGTGCTGCTACTATCTATGCCTTTGAATTATGTAGAGAGTGTCAAAGTATATTCTCATTGGGTTGCCATTGGTCCTTTACAATGCTCTTCATTGAAAATGTTTTAAGCTGGTAATTGTCAAACATGCATCGTTCCAGCGGTAGTTATGGATCTTTAATATGGTGATCAATTTTCGGAAGAAAAGAAGTGGTTTTTTCTTATAGAAAATTTTAAAAGGTTTTCTCAGAAACCGTAATTTTGAGTGATTTGTTATTTTAAATCATCACAATCAAGAGCATATTCCTTCAAACAATAACTTCTGAAGATTCTTACGATTGGTTGAGCGGATAGGGGCTATTAGGGTTTATATAACGGGGAAGTGTCTTATGATCATTGTGCATTTGAGTAATTTTAAGCTAACTACAAATTAGCCTTCTAGAAAAGAGTGAATATTAATTAATAAAATAGAAAATTCAAATATATAAATTTAAATCCAATAGCGTGAAGCCTACAATTAACTTATAAAGTAACATTTTAATGCTTTCCAAATTAAGGAAAATAATATTTTAGTTTATAAAATAATAATAAATAATATATTTAACAGAGCTGTAACCAATTATGAAACATCACATTAATATTATATTAAATGTAACGAATGAATGTAACAAAAGTTTAATAAAACAAAAATGCGCAATGCTGATTACGATTTAAAAGAAAGGAATATATTAACAAAAAGTTTTTTTTTTTTTAAAAAAAGAACAATTAATTTTTACAATAAGTATCGAATAAAGAGTCTGTATCGAAGGAGAACAATATTTTGTTTTACTTCTACCACTTATTGAAGACCAACAGAAAGATTCCACCGGATGGAAGCCTGCCCCTAGAGATTACGCGCCTTAATATAACAATACATTTAAAAAGATAAATTTATTGCGTAAAAAAATAAAGATTGAAAATCTGTTACATAAAAATTAGAACACATAAAAGGTAATATATATTAAATAATAAAATAATAGGTATTGCCAAATTCTGAAGATTATTGCGCTTTTAAATTTCCGGAAAAAACTGCTTTTATTTTAAGCATTGTTATAAATATAATTCATGGTTTTTTTTTAAAAAAAATCCGTTGATTATCTACATATCCTCATTTAAAAATAACTTAAGACTCCCGTCTACCCGCCATTTTGATTTCATGGACGTAATGTTAATCCTATGGAAATTCGACTTTAATTCTCACATCTTTACTATTTGATCTATTTGAATGCAAAAAAGTGCATCTGAAAGAGCAAAAAATAACAAATGCTTCTGTGGAATTGCTTTTTTCCAAAGATTTTTAAAAATATTTTTATTCTTATTTTAATGATTCATTTTTGAGCTTTCCGGTCTTTAAAGAATATTTTCAAATATACTTAAAAATCGGAGGAAAAAAGTAATTCCACAAAAGCATTCATTTTTTTTTTGCTTTTTCAGATGCGCTTTATTGCATTCAAATAGATCAAATAGTAAAGATGTGAGAATTAAAGTCGAATTTTCATAGGATTAACACTAAGCTAACGAAATCAAAATGGCGGGTAGACGGGAGCCTTAAGGCTGCCGTCTACCCGCCATTTTGATTTCGTGGAAGCAATGTTAATCCTATGGAATTTTGACTTTAATTCTCACATCTTTATTATTTGATCTATTTGAATGCAATAAAGCGCATCTGAAAGAGCAAAAAATAATGAATGCTTCTGTGGAATTACTTTTTTCCTAAGATTTTTAAAAATATTTTTATTCTTATTTTAATTATTCGTTTTTGAATTTTCGGGTCTTTAAAGAATATTTTCAAGTATTTTTAAAAACTGGAGGAAAAAAGTAATTCCACAGAATTTATTCATTATTTTTTGCTCTTTCAGATGCCCTTTATGGTATTCCAATAGAACAAAAAATGAAAATGGGAGATTTCAAGTCAAAATTCCATAGGATTAACACTAAGCTGATGAAATCAAAATGGCGGGTAGACGGGAGCCTTAATAATTTCATATCATCTCTAGAAGTGCTTAAAAGATTCTCTGAGAATAAACAGAATCCAATACAAAAATGTCTCAATTTGAAAGAATATATCAATGATATGCTAAGTAAAAGCTTTTTTTTTCATTGAAGTGAAGTTCAAAGTATTCTTATTGATATATTTCGCCTTTATTCTCTAAGCTGTTGAATACACGTACATCAAAATTTAAAGAAACTATTTTTATGTTAACATTAGCCTTATAAAAATAATTTTAAGAAAAAACAGATTCGAAAACAAAAACAATGCAGGCTCAAAACATGGCATGTAAATAATAATGTAACATATCACTATAGAAAATTTAAAGAATTACTTAAAATATTATTTAATCGTTTACCTTTATTAAAAAATATTCTGCTCCAAGATGAATTGCTATAATTTTCAATTTCCCTGTGCAAAGAACGAGTATTAAATTGAAAAATAATGCAAAATAACAATATGTTTACATGTATCATCCACTTGAATATCTCTACTATATGTTAATGACATCAAATTTTCATTTGATGACATTAGCAAATAGTGAGCGATTTTGCATAATGTATATAACATATAAAACGATAATATATATAACGATTTTGTGATATCATATTTTCATTTGATGTCACAAAATCGCATCAAGATACTTATCGCTTACGATCATGTTAGTGGATTTTAGGCTTTTCGTCTTTTGAAAATGTTTTTCAGGTAACACCATTGAATTAGCACATTTAACTGCATTTTGTCCAACAGCAAAATATGGATTCTATATTTTCATGTTCAAGTAAGTAATAACAGAGAAACGTCATGAGTCATCTCCGTCAATTCTGAATATTTCGTGAAGGAATGCTTTATTTCCTACATTAAGGTACTAAGAATAGTAAAAATTACAAAAATCAGATTATAACTGATCGATTAAAACTAAAAGAGAAAACGTGGTTATTCTATAAAACAGAAAATAGTTTACAATACAGTGAGCTTAAGTTAACGTAAGAAAAAAATATCATAGCAAGCTTACCTCAAGCAACGCAATAGATATTTTAGAAAGGTTAAATAATTACTACTGCCAGATAAAATCCAAAATAATTATTACAGACGTATTAGAATTAAAACGTAATATAGGAATAAACAAGAATCAATCTGAACAAATATATTTCAGGCAATAAAATTCACTTTAATCGGAAAAATAAACTAGAGATATTGAAAAATTAACCACTAAAAATAGTTTATAACAAAATAAAACACTATTAATTTTCACCAAGCAGGAATCAATGCTAAGTATAATTAACCTCCCTCCCCCCAAAAAAAACCTAATTTATCCACAGGCTACCTAATATTCCAAACAATAGATAATTAGATGTTTTTAGTAATTAATTTATTATGTTAATTCTTAGCCCGAAGAGAGGATCGTTCACAAAATTAAAATTTATTTTATCAAGTAAGCATTTTGAATCGATGATTTATTCGAAAAAGGATCGTAATTATTTTACAAATAACAAAAATTAAAGCAACCTTTTTACAAAGAACATCAATTAAATACAATAATTTCTAAATACTTTAAGAGTGAACAAATCTTAATCAAACTATTTGTCTGCAGAAGATAGACTACGCATCATCCATGATGTATTATGCAATTAAAACTTAAATTTTAAAATTAAAATGGCTTTCGAAAGAAAGAGGGAAAAAACATCTCCATAATACACACTATGAGTAGCCCTATATTCTTTGTACCAAATTTCATATCCATGTATTTTGTATTCTGCCTCCTACATCGTCCATACATAATCTTCATTTTATTATTAGAGATTAACTGCATAGAAATTCTTTGATTTATTTATTCTTAGTATTTTGCGCGTACCTTAACAATATTGGAAGTCAACTTGCCCTCCTTGAAAATCGCATTGCGTATAACGTAACAAAAGTATTTATATGAACTAAATATCATATCCCAGAAGTCAATCAAAATATTTGTCTTCAAACATATTTCTAAATGCTGTTTTCTAATATTCTATCACTGTAATGACAAAGAAACGTTTTAATGTAAGGGGGTATAGAACGAATGATGAGTATGAGTTTTGAAAACTAATTTCAAAATTATAAAGTGATCATTTATTTTTATTTATTTTGAGTATCTCGGTTTAAAGTGATCATTCATTTTTATTTATTTTGAGTCTCTTTCTTTGTCTACGCGGTAAAGAAAGTTTAATATCCAATAGATTTCCTTATTTTCTGAAATTTGAATTTATAAAGTTAATTAAAATTTTGTTTGACTTTTGGGAAACATATTACTAAATTAAGATTCTTATTTTATTCTTTTCTGAAAAAATATATGAACCCGTTTCTTTTAATATTAGTTATGTTATAATCAAAATTAATAACTTATTTACATTATCATAGATTTATATACAATATTATCTGTTACTCTAATAAGACAAAATGAAATACTTTAGATACATCTAAAAGCAATTAGTGCCTTATTATCAACAATAATTAATATTCAATAAAACAGATTTGAAGAAATATTATGAACAAGTTTAAAAATAATAATTCAATTCGTAATATTACAAATAATTACATAATGAATATTATACTAACTGCAGAATATGGTTATTTAAAACCAAATATTAATGATAGATTATCTAAGTAAATTATTTATTATAAAACATTGAATTAGTAATATTTTAACTTAATTTAATGATCCGAATCTTTTAAAACTTAAATGATATCACAGTTTAAAGAAACATTCAGAAACAATTGCAAACTTTTACACACCATCGATGTGTTAATAATTCAATACCTTTCAGAAATAAATTTCTAAGTATTTCAGTTTATTTAAACCACGAGGAAATTGAAAACTCTTTCTACTTAGTAAATATAAAGACATTTACAGACATGAATAAATAAAATACAAACCATCTCTTGTTTCAAAATATTAAATCCATATTAAAACTGACTTCATAAAATTCAATTTTCTGTTTTGTTCCATTAAAGTACGTCATGATTTTGAAATAAGAAAAAAAAATAAATCGCCTAGGAAGATTAGGGGGAAATATATCATTATATAGTGTTCTCGAAATCACAAAATTACTCAGTTGGATTAAATTCTTACTCTGTTCCGAAAAGTAAGCTATGGTACTCAATTAATTGTTATTTATTGAATTAGCAGATATAGCAAATTAGTATATCTCTCATATTTAATTTTATAATTAAAATACCAATTAAATATATACTTTTACTGCACGTTACGCTGTTTAACAGTTATAACCGATTCAAAGTAACAATTTTTTTTATCTATTGTAATGTTTTTTCAATGGATTCTTCTTAAGCATTTCGAAAAATTAATTTGAATGTAAATTTCTACAAGCTTGGCATTTGTGTTACGTTTTTACTTATTGGAGATTCATAGGAATTTAAAGTGATAATCACTATCTAATTAAAATTTTAAATAACTTGATTTTACAGAATGACTCTTGAATTTTCAAATCCCCGGAGAGGTTCTTAATTCAAGAGACTTTGAAGAAAATCAATATAAAAAAGAACATTTTAAGTACTGAGAACTCGTCCGCATTTATAAAAAAACATGTTACTGAATAGTAAATCACATTCATAAATTCAAGCTGTTATGGTTTGTTCTGTAATAAAGAGTGAATCATAAATTTTGGTGTTTTTCCAAGTAACAGAAAAGAATAAAAATGTTAGATCAATAAAAACAATAAATTATATAAACAGATGCATAAATTTATATAACTTAAAAAAATAACTCCCTAACAAAAAAAAAAAAAAAAAAAAAAACCAACGGCGCACCAAAAAGGAGTTGCCCGATTATTATGAAATTGTAGACCGAACATGCAAATTATTAAAATTTTGTGTCCAATTAATGAATAGCGGGAGCTACATCGCATAGAAACTGCGCACTCAGTATAGTTATAAGAAGTGATTCACAATCTGATGATCAAGGTTTCTGTTGCGATGCGATTTAGGATAACTTTCAACGAATGAAAAAATGCCTCGCCATAGAATTCGAGCACATTACAAGCAACTGTCTGAGTTTGAAAGATGTTATCATTGGATGGAAAGAGGCAAGTTGGACAGAGAGAGAGAGAGACTCAATCAGAGATTCACTCTTCATATGGGTCAAAGCGAAGCGGAGATTAGAAGTTGGGCCAGAATGGGTGGAAAATAGCAGATTTGAGCATCAGGATGGCAGCTGTCACCTAGGGCCACAGCAGATCGGAAGGGCAGAGAGACTGTCAGATCAGCTGTCACAGCGCCTGATTCATCATTATCAAATATTGCACATGTATCCTGCACACGAGTGTCCACCATGACTATTCATAGATGGCTGATAGTACGAAATCTACGCTCTTACTGGCCGCAACGACACCTGCTATTCACGCCTGCACAATGTCGAACCAGATTACAGTGGTTCTTGGCCCGATCAGGGAGGAATGATACTGACAGGGGACATATAGTTCGCATTAGCAATGAATATTGTTTCCAACTGTGTCCTGATGATAATAAAAGACGTGTCTGGAGATGCACAGGGCAGCGTGCCGATCTTGTTTTCAATATTGCACGACACGCAGGCCTTCAACAAGGAGTTATGGTCTGGGGTTCCATTTCCTTGATAACCGGATCCCTTTTGTTGTCATTAGAGGCACACTTACATCACAGTGGTATGTCGACGACATTCTGAGACCTGTTTTGCTACCGTCAGACCACATACGACACGTGTTGCTATCTTACAGCTTTTCAAACACTTCCTTGGCAAGCCAGATCTCTCTCCAATCGAGCATGTCTGAGATATGATTCGAAGGAGACTGCATCTACCAGGGAATGGTAATGACTTAGTCCAACAATTCAAGAAAAATTCGCAAGAAATACCGCAGGAATCATCAGAGAGCTTTATGACTCTATTCCACGTCGCGTGGCAGCTTACATCCAAGATACTTTGGTCAACACCTTATTGAGCTAATTACTTTGCTACTAACTATGTAACTCTGAAAAAAAATCATTCAATTTTTCTGAAATTTCTGTTGTGTACATAATTTTCCAATTTTTATCTCCATCGGACAACTCTTTCTTGTTGCATCGTTTTTTTGTTTTAGAGTATATATATGTGTATATATATATATATATATATATATATATAAAACAAGAATCAATAAAGATATGATTTTCAGAAAGTGTATGGATAGTTATAAAAATCTAAATTGAAGTTTAGAATCAGAAAGTTTGTATTTTACAAGTAATTTTCCTAAGACATATTTACTTTAGAATATGAACGACGAATCAGTTCTTCAATGCATAGCTTATTCGGAAATTATTCGCCTGTTTGATTTCTCATAAATTGATAACATTTGACATTTTGTGCTTAATGTGAGAAGGAATAATAAATTTGGAAATTTCTTAATATATTGAGTTTAGCTGATCTGTTATATACACTCATGGACAAAAAAATTAGAGCACCAAGAAGGAGTCGACAAAATGAAACGAAATTTACATACGTAATGATTACTTTGATATAAGTAAATGATTAGAAAATCAAAGAAAAAGGATCATTTATTTCAGAAAAAGGGCAAAAGCACGGAGGATTTAATACCCTGTTGAACCCCATGTAGCGCGAATGCGCTATGCGATACGATCGGGCATTGAGGCATACAAGTTCTGTACGATGTCTTGAGACATTTCGTTCCATATTTGCTGTAACCTTGCCTCTAGTTCGTTCAAACTCGTGGGATGCCCAAAACTCGCCATCCCAAATGATCCCAGATATGCTCGATTGGAGACAAACCTGGGGATAGGCAGGCCAAGGAAGGGGAATAATAGTGTAGAGACAGCCTTGCGACACCCTTGCCGTGTGAGGCCGAGCATTGTCTTATTGAAAAATGGCTCCTGTGAGTCGTTGCATGAGTGGCAACACATGTGACTGCAGGATGTCATGGACATACCGCTGGGCTGTCATGGTGCCACGGACGCCGCTATCCCAAATGTCCTTTAGCAAGGCACCTTCGTATGGTTCGAGGAGACACAGGAGGCCCTAGTGAAGGTATTACATATGCCTGGATGGTGGACGATGAAATAGTTTGCTATACGCATGCATTTCTTACGATGTGGTGGTCTTTTCGACTACTGGTTTGTCGAGGACGTCCTAAGCCTGGTCTTCGTGTAAATGACATCTCTCTCGGATCCACTGATCCCAACACCTCCTCACAACTAAATGGGAGCGGCCTAATTGACGAGATACTCGCCCAGTTTACCACCCAGTTTCCATCATGCCGATGGTTCTCTTCCTCTCAAACTGCGACAGCTGCTCATATTGTCTTCGAAAACGGCGTAAAGGCATGTCTACCTCAGCTCTTCCTTTGTAAACGATTCAGCACACTAAGTTTGGTGTGCCAAGTTTAGTTACGATCCCGCAATTATTTCTTGATGAGCTAATTTTTTTTGTCCATGAGTGTATAATATATTTGTACAACGTGTCGTATCTACAGTAAGGAAGCGTACATGGTTGTAAAAAAAGCATCTCGACTGCTTTTGTGAGCTGCTGTTAATCGCATAATAGTAAGTTGAATATAACCTAGCCATATTGGGACTTATAGATTATCGTCGTTTGTAAGAAAGAACATTTAATTCTTATAAACAAATACGGAGAAGAAGAATTCTTAAAGCATATCATAGAGAGACACGTTTACTTTGGGCTAAGAAAAGTATGCATTAGATAAAAAAAAATAATTACTTACTTTAGGGATGAAAGTAAATTTAACACGGATGATCTAGATGGTGGTTCTATTATTGGCTCGATCTTCGACGCGAACCTCGCTCTTCCTTTATTTGGCACCAAGGATGTATTTTTCTTATTGTGTATGGTGTATACTGTTTCAATAGTGAAATGCTTAGGCTTCTTATTTTTTCGCCAATGATCAGAATATGCTTCCACTTCATTTGATTCTATTTGGAAAGGCTTTGAGATACGAGAACTGAGTATTCCAGTTGAATGACACATCGAACCATACTTCAATTTTAATAAAAAATCAGTTTTTATAAATTCAAACTACCATTAAGGAATGGCCAGATGTTAACCCTGATCTTAACCCGATGAAAAGTCTATGGGGATTTAGAACGAAATGTTATACCCATGGACGCCAATATTCCACATTGTACCTGTAAGAGTGAAAGCACTAAATAGAGCAGAGTTAGTTCTCTCTAAATTTGATTTTTACTACAAAGTTTAATTCAAAGTTTGTTAAAAAAATTATCATACAATAGTTAGATATAATGTTTCTTAAAAAATTGAATTACATTGGATAAAACATTATCTATATATATATTTTTTGAGATAGTGTAATTTTGTTTTAATTTCTTCACTAAAAGTTTGAACTTGATATGATGTACCTGTACTAAAGTAAATTGCTATCTTGGTTTTATGTATTGATTACTTTTCTTCTGTTTATTAAACCATTTGATGGTTATGAACAAGCCCAGCTAGCAATTTCGTAATGACCAAAATAAGATCAGACAATTTCGGTTCATTTGAAGTATATCGACAAAAATAGTTGCGACTGAGGCCTACTCTCATAAACTTTTCTCCAACGCACATTGACGAGGTGAATTGGTACGTGTATATCATCCTGCTTTGTTCGTTTTGCAAACGATACCTACTGGCAAAATTTAGTTAAATTGGTAACATACAGAGGGCAATACGGTTATCGTGAAATTTTTTGCATAATGAGGAAAAACGTTCCTGATATAATAATCGTTTTTCTAGTTATTTTATGTGTAATGAGAGTTTGTTACTGAAATGGATTAAAAGCGAAAACTAGATAATCATGATGTTATATAAGTTCTATAATGATATATAGAATAGTTACACATTTGATAAATATTTAATTATAATGTATAAAGTGTATGATATGATTATTTGAATGTTTTAAAGTGTTTCACACATAAAAAGAGTTTTATGTATTTATATCAATTGAATGTTTCGTTAAGTATAACATTGAGTGCATTTATTTAGATATTTTTATTTAAGGGTATCAGGACATCAGAGGAATTCTGAAACATTAAATCTAAGACTCCTTATTCATATATATATATATATATATATATATATATATTTGCAAATTATTAGAAGAGCTTAGGTTTTTGCGTATGCCTAATAATGATATTTCATTTTTTCTATTGAATTATAAAAGTAATATTTTCGTCATAGAGAGTTTTCCCCCCTCATTTGAATACGGACATGTTTTACGAGGTATATTTGTATTTAGGTACCATTTTTTTAAGTAATACCCCTTAAATATAGAAATAATTTATTCTTTATATAGAAAACTAAATACAAAATGGAGTGAACCTACATTTTTGATGATATTACTATATAATTCCTTTGAAAAAATGATAGAACTTCGAAATTTTAGAAATTTTAATTTTTTTCCTTCATCATACACAAAATTATTTCTTAAAAATTAGATATCATTTGAAGAAAAAATATTTTAAGTTCACTATATGAATAAGTACCTTATATAGAAGCTTAAAGAATCTGAACCATATTGCGCACAAGTTTCTTTAAAATGGTACCTAAATTCAAATATATCTCGCGAAACATGTCCATATTTAAATGAGAGGGGAAAAATCTTTAAGACGAAAAAATTATTTTATAATTTGATAGAAAGATTGAATTATCATTATTAGCAAACACAAAATCTAAGCTCTATTAATAATTTGCGCAGATATATATCACAAAAATAAAGTGCCTTAGATTTAATGTTCCAGAATTCCTTGGATGTCATTGTACGCTTAATATTTTGCAGGCTAATATTTATAACATTCATCATTTATTGAAATACTTAAAAGTGTCCTTTACAATTTTTGTAAGTATTTCATTAATAGGCCACAAACAAATTCTTAAAGACTATCTTTTAAAAGCGAGCTAGCAATCTTCATCATCACTATAGTAGGGTGACATTTTCAAAAGCAACTGGGGGAAAACGGCTGCCACTTTCGGCGACATTTAGTCCTAACACTGTTCGTAATGAAAGAGTGAAAACTGTTTATTTTTCTAAGGTTAATTCCTATAATTCTGAAGAAAAATTTTTTATTTTTCCATGTATTTCTGAGACATGCTGTAAAACGAGTCTTCGTTGAAAAATTATGCTTCTAATCGCAAACATTTATTTATTACCCAATTTCAATTTTTTTGGCATTTGAAAGCAACATGTATCCTTTTTTGAAGGATATTTAGTTTTGTTTCCAATCTTTATGCTGTAACAGCAGAAAAAGAGTCAACTCGTATGCAGATGAGATTGAAGCAGAAGTATCAATGAACCGATCCTTGCACCCAGCGACTTTCATTTCTTCCCAAAGATGAAAGAACATCTTCAAAGACACCACTTTCCTTTTGAGTACGAGGTCAAAGAAGCCATTAAAGTCTAATGTCAGGAACTACTAGTGGAATTCTTCACCGCCTTGTTTCCCAGGCTAGAAAGAGCGTTGAAAGGGATTGGGAATGTGTCAAATAATGAATTATGCCTTAAATAGTGAATAATATGTTCCGTTTGGAATATCGAAATCAGAAGAATATAAAATACTTGCTGTTTGTGTTGTCATTTACGAAATGATTGATCTCTTTATTCGCATAAACACAAACGTTTATTCACCACAAAATAACCCTTTAAAGCAAAAATGGCATAGAATTACTCACTAATTTCTCGAAAAAAAAAAACGTAAAAAGATCACTTTCTGCGTACATTAATAAGAATAAGAACAAAATTCAACTGTTGCCATTCGCAACTACAAAACTAATAAAAACAAAGATACTAATCAGGTAGAGTGTCAATTCGACATAATATGCAGTATTCAGATGCAACATGAATTGTGAATATCGGGTAACAAAAAAAAGTGATGGTAATTCGGGCGTTGTTTTTCAGTTATCTCGTATAACTTCAAAAATTTGTTAGTTTTCGAGTTAAAAGGTATTGAAAATGATGCAATAAATAACATGAATTTAGTTGGAGGTTACGTGAGCTTGAAAGATTAAAATGATTTAATTTCTTGAAGTATAATATTTTTACTTTGTTCTTAACGTCTTGTACTAAATATCAGTGGAAAGCAGTCATTTGAGGATAAATATATAAACCATTTGACGAAATACCTGTCATAAATGAGCCTTCAGAAAGCAATTGTTAAAGCCGAGTGCTGACAACAAACTCTGGGATTCTTCAGACAGGTTTTCCGACTAGTCATTCGATGGCATAATACTTAGAAAGGGATGAGAATTATTTCAAAAAGTGAACAAAGAAGGATATATGTTACGTGGAAGAATTGGGATACACAGGTAACAATTACATGGAAGATATTTATGTTACATAGGATATTTTTATATGGCTTCCATAATGTATAAATATTAACAGGTACAACGAGAATTATGAAACTGGATAGAAATTTAATGGTCAAGGAGTCATTTTTTTTGGTTAATCTTCGTGTGAAGTAAAAAAAGTAAATGTAGTAAACAAAAAAAAAAAAAAAAAAAAAAAAAAAAAAAAAAAAAAATTTAAAAAAATAAATGTAATTCATTTTTTTAATTTTTCAAACGTGTGAATAAGATATTTAGAGTAGTATCCTTTCAGACCAATTTAAATGTTTTATTTTTAGTCACCCAAAAGAGCTATTGTTTTAGTTAATCTACAGATATCATACCGGACCACATTTTAAAAAATTATCTTGTTTTTCTGTATATTTCGGATGTCTGCTTTCACCAGTAACGATATTAATTTTTAAAAGTACGTCATAATAAATTTCTCCTGAATTTGATATTAGATTGAAATGAAATACATGTAATATATATCTGATATCTGCTTTCATCACTAATGAACTTTATTTTCAGAAATATGTCGTAATAATTCCCCCTCCAGTTTTCTTATTGGATTGAAGTGAAACAATTATAAACATTAAGTATTTTATATTCATATCGATTTATGTATCACCTTAAATCATATGTAAACTGGAGTATAGATCTGACTAAAAATAAATAACATTATTCAGAATTTTAGGACAATTGTGTGGCAGCCATTTTTTTAGTCATACAAAGTTCTATTGTTTTAGGTGGATTACATTTAACGTTGCAGATCACTTTTCAATTTTTATCATTTGCTTCAATTTTAATTACATATAGCTTAAATATATTTAATTTAATTACATTTAGCTTAAATATATTCAATTTCATAATTTATCATTTCTTTAATTTTAATATCGGAAAAGCTTACAATTGTCCATTTCTCAATATTTCATTGCTTACTTTAATTATTATACTTAACTGAATAAATTAATAATAATTATAATAAAAAGTGCACCTTCGGTGCCTAAATCTGTTTTTTTCAAAACTTTGCATAGAACTTTTTAATTTTTTTATTTTTATTTTTTCCTAAATATTTAACTTTATGACCCGAATCAGTGTTTAGAGAAACACAGTCGATACAAAATCTTCTTAATGAAAATAAGTTTAAATCATTGGGTGCTGAGGATAAATCAAAAGGATTCGTTTTCTTTCGAAATTGATCTTTCAGTAAATTTTAGTTGGAAATGAAAGTAATTCATGAGCACAAAACGTTTAAGAGAGGAATGAACGGAAGGATAAGTACACCTTTTTTCATAAAGAATTAAAAGGATAGTTCTCAAGAGTGAAATTTTAGTAGAAACTGCATGAGTCCCACAATAATGGTAATATCTAATTCACCTTGATGATTGACTAAAGTGATGGGATTCCTGGTTTCGGATTGGAAAAAGAATACTGTTTAGTATAACTTAAAATACCATTTGCTTTTGATTTGTCTTAATATATATTATCGTTAAAAATTTTAACTTCAATAAGGTCTTTAATTAAATATTTGAGACCATATATTAAAGGACATAATCATTCTTGTATTTTCACAACATAAAATTAAGATTTCTTTTTATATCTCATACTTTTGATTACTTATTAATATCATGAAATATTTAAATAACTATCACTTGAGAATTGCAGCTTCAAAATATATTTTATGTAAATAATTCTCAGAAATTTTGATAATTTAATCAAATTAATTATATTTTATATCAAAAGTCTAAATAAGTTTTAAGAATATTTTGAATTTACAAATTTCTTGATCAATAACTTCATTAATATTAATAAAACAGTTTTTTTTTGGTTCAAAATTGTTTGACTCCGAAAATGATGTATGTAATTGGGCTTTGGATTTATGTATATTTTCGATATTTTTTGAAAAAAAAAATATTAGAATAACTTTGCATTAAAAGCAATGGTGTTACATTTATTCTCTTTATAATTTTTTCCATTGTCATTATCTATAAGATTCATAATTGAAATAGGTATTAAGCCTTATCATATATGTAGATTATGGAAATATGACATGAAAAATATTCACATGGGGAATTTAATTTTAGGAAATGTATGTGTGCGTGAAGATTACAAAAAAGTTAATGATCAGTCGTTTCAAATCCATTAAATGACTAACAAATTTTACTGAACTAATAACTTTAATATTCTTTTAGAGTTAATTACTTCAAGAATGATTTTTTCTTAACATTTAATTCTATTTTTGAAAACAAATGCATATTTTCAAGAATCCAAACATCGAAAATGTAATTGCTGTACAACACAAATTGCGTGTATATTTAAACTTTATTACATGAAAGAAAAGATAAAGGAGCAAATGAATTCTAAATTATCCTTGCAACTAATTATATTAAGACACATAATTAGTTGCTTAGGAGTTCCATAATTTACTTTTATTGTTTGTAAAACAGCAAGCTTCAATTTTTAATTATGGTTAGAGATTCTGGCAAAATTATTTCTTGTACAGAATGTTAAGTTTCCACTTTTAGTTTAAACATTACACTATCTTACAATTACGAGTAGAACAGTATCATGTATAGCTTTATTTGAAACATTGTAATGAGTAATTGTAACTTTTAAAGAAAAATAAACGTTGAAAAATAATAACTTTTTTTATTTTAACAATACAATTTTGAAGAAAAATAAATAAAATTAATTTAAACCAGATTTTTATTGTAACATATCTTAAATTATTTTTCCGTTTTTACGTCCTGACATAAATATGTTTGAATATCTTGCCTTTATTTACAATTTTTCTTGACAATTAATCCCATAAGTTGTTCATTTTAATTTTACCCACTGGTACACCTATATTGTTTTATAAAAAATAAATGTAACCTTTGCATTTATTGACATAATTTTTGAACGAAAAGGCAGAAGTTATTCTAAAAATGTAATTAAAAATGTATAAGGAAAAAGATAGATTATTTCAAATACTTTACTTGAATTCAAATTTACTCACGTCGTTGAAACGAGAAAAAACTTAAGGATACTTAAGTATAAAATGAAATCAAAAATATTGCCATGATAATTGAAATTGTATAAAAATTAAATTATATAAATGCTCTGCTTTGAACTAATTTTTGCCCAATGCATATTTCATTATTAAACTACCGAAAAAGAGTAAACGTAATTAAGATTATTTAGTATCTTTATGTTTTATAAAGAAGTTGAATTCATTTGTAGCCTTAAAATTCTAAAAAACTTAAACATAAATAAAGCATCTGATTTTTTATTATAATTTTGAAATGACATGTATTTTAAATATTATATATACATTTACATAATAAAACTATTATTATTATAGAAAAAGAGGAATGATAGTAACAGAAAGAAGAAAATAATTTTAAAAAAATAAGAACAAAAAAATATTTCTATACTTCGCATTTTCTATTACAGTTTTCGCATCAACTTAATCAGAGTTGGTAGATAACTTTCTTCCTTCCGTTAGAAAAGCAAGACTTTAGAACATGAACTTTCTTCAGAAAACTATTTTTTTACTCATTTTTAGTTTTGAAGACAGTTTCGTAAAAGTCTGACGAAGGAAAAGTTTTGATGAAATCCCTTTAATTTAGATTGAAATACATTTCTTCGTTTCTTTAGTTTTGAAGTCCTTAAACAAAATTTCCAATAATCATTTAATAATATACGATTTATTAGCCTCGACATATATAAATATTCGAAATTATATTTTTGTGTCAGAATAACAAATTTAATATATAGTTTTCAAGTACTTTTCATTTCATGTATTGTTTTAGAATAATCGGAGATAATAATGTTCAATATTAAAAGGTATATTTTCCCCTTGAATTATTATTAGGTCGTTACAGAATATATATATATATATATATATATATGTGTGTGTGTGTGTGTGTGTATGTGTGTGTGTGTGTGCGTAATTTGTAAAACATGCTAGCTATTATTTTAAGAGCTATTATTTTAAGAAAATACATTGTTTCGAATATATTATTTTAATGAAATTTATGAATTTTAAGATACATATTTAATCCATGTAATATCTACTTTTCAAAATGTTATCAGTAATATTTCTTATATTGAGTGTTTTCAGAATTTTTCGAAAAATAAGATGTTTTCTATTTGTTCCAAAAAAAAAAGTGTATTAGTTTGCAGCCCCTTGTATAATATACACCACAACTTTAGGGTACCGTACGTGAGATATTTCAAATTATTTGAGAAAGATCAAATTTATTATATTAGGGTCTATTTTATTACATTAAGAAGTTCAATATTTTTAAAGTTTCGGATAGACTATAAATAATCAGTTATGTTTTCATTCAATGAAAAAAGTCTGTACAAGCTAAAATAATTATAGTATAATATGATAAATTAATTAAAAGTAAAATATATTGTTTGACTTTAGTGTAGTTATTATATAATCAAAGTTTAATTTAGTTTTAAAACACTTTGTTAGAAGCAATTTGTTAGAACAAAAAAGGAACTTGCTATTAAAATATGGTGAAATAGTTTCGAACTTACTACAGCATAGAAGTTTCTTACGCCGTCAAAGTTTAAATAATATGCATGCCTCCCAGATATATAGGATTAAGTGAATTAACTTACTTGATAATAAAATATATATGAAAATTAAATTTATCAGAAATCAATTTACCTGATGGACCTTAAGAAGTAATTTTTGTTTTTCTGATGTTTATATTGAGGGTATTTTCCATGTTTCTGACATTTATCGATGAGAGGATGTAATGAAAATTATTATTTATGTGTTTTGTTATAGCCCCTGTGCATTTTCTGTGTTTATAACTGACTTCTCCTGATTTTATGTAATTAGTTTTTACCAAACATATTTAAGTTCTTTTGAGCTAATATATATATATATATATATATATATATATATATATATATATGTAATGATAATAACAATAACACATGTATGTATATATGTATGTATATACATGTGTCTTATCAGCAATGTCTATATATATGCATGTGTGTGCTTTCTCTTAACATATATATGTATATGCATCATATGTATGTAACATATATATATATATATATATATATATATATATACATGTTTGTATGTATATATATATAATTTTAAGAAAATACTTTTAAAGGAAATTTTGATTTATTTCGGTATGACTGATTTTTAAATTTACGATATTTTTTTTTATATTTATAAACATTTATATTAAAATATTTTCTTTTCTTAGGTTCGTTGAAAACATTCCTTCCTCCTTAGCAATGACGACTCTTAATCTTGAATTTGAAAAATTATAATTCAATTAAATGCTTTCTTTTAAACTTTGAAAAACTTGAACGTGCCTAAAATTATTAAAAAAAATGCTTAATTATTTTACTTTCAAAGCCCTTTATTATTAATTTAATCGTGTTTATAAAAGAAATAAAATATTCTATCTTATGTAATTTTACAAGTATGCGGATTGCCTATATTTTAGAGTCGTAATTTTTAAATATTCTATTTAATTGCTATTATTAATTTAAAGTCATAATATTTGATGATGAATTTTAAAATAAAGTTTGTTCACTTCGATATAATTTTCAGAGAGAGTTAGAAAAACACTAGATAAGTTACATAGTTTATGCACAAGAACTATTGAATTGTACGGCAGTTAGCAATTTTAAAGAAATAATTTAAGAAACAATGCATAAAAATTAGAAATATCATATAAATAATGGCTTCATTTTAAACGATTTCGCAACTTGCATGATAATGGTCTGTTGAAATTATGAGTGTGGCATTTTTAAAATATATCTTGGAGAAAATTATATTTTTTTTCAAAATTTGATTTTAAATGGTTATACAAGATATTGATATAATTATGCAATAGCTCGATAAATTTCTAGAATTATTCCAAACTATAACAAAGCTCTAACAAGATTATAGGACCTGAGTGGGAATTTTATAAGAAATGGAAGCAACCACATAAAAAATAAAAACAATTGGGTTGGTCTTCTTTTTCTTAAGCAAAAAAGTGTCAACTAATCACAGCTGTAAGCATTAAGACTGGCTGAATAGCATACATTAATGCTTTGTATGACTCAAATTATAGATTAATGACATTAACTTAATATTGCGCAATAGAGCTTCTGAAAATCTCAAATAAACCTAACAACATAACGATCACCGGTTGTGTCTTTTCTGTTCAAATAGGAATAGAAGGTCTTCGGGTCTAAATTAATTTAGATATTCAGATACAATGAGGCTTTATCGTGCACTATATCACGTAGTATGGAAGTAGTGCGGATAAAAATCAATCTACTCTGAAAATTGTTTTGTATCGACATTCTTGTGAATTAATCGCCGTCAGTAGTATATCGATCCTGTGCTCTCTGGATAATATCTATTGCGCATGAGTATGTGAGTTTTAAAACTTTTTGACGTTATTTGTGCTACATGTACCATTACAGTTTTTTTTTTTTGTCTTGTGCTTATAATAAATGTTTTAGCAAGTTTAAAGCAGTGTTCCTGTTTGATGTAATATCAAAACCCTATTACTTATAAATTAAGAAGATAATTAAAAACTTTTTTTCCAACAATCAAAAAAAAATTATTGACATTATCCTAAGACACAGTAAGAATGTCATACTTGTTAATATATGCAAATGACTCATTTTTTCTAAAATTGCATGTATAGCAACTAATACGTCCAAATATCATTACTACTGTAGATTGTATAAGCGAATAAATTGAAAATTGTATTTTCAATGTATGCAAATTTTGATACATGTTTATCTGAAGTCAATTAAATAAGCTAATATAATAGCATCTCCCCTCCTATCAATATGACGTTTCGCTTATTTTTTCTACCCGGTGATGTTGAATGTTCAAAAATGATCACATTATAATGATTGAAATATTTTCATAATAAAAAAGGAATGATTCCTAAGGATATCGATCCAGTGTTTGAAAGAGATTATGTTATTTGACAGAGATCACTACAAATTACAAATAAACTAAAAAAAGAAATTTCGTATAAAATTGAATTTGATTTTTTTCAACTGCTATTTAATTAATATAAGCTTGCACTGAAAAAATTAAAAAAAAAAAAATTACATTAAAAATATACATTGATATAACTTATTAAAAGTAAAAATCATTAAATAAATTATTTCGAGCATTTTCTTATTTTATGCATTTACAAACATATAATAACCGATAATAATCGAAGATAAAATAGAATATCAAAGGAATATAAAAAACGGCTCTTGGAAACAATTTCATTCTGAATGTGATACTTGAAACTAAAGATTCGTAATCAAGCCCTTATGTAATCGGTAAATTCAAAAGAAAATTATACCGTAAATATCCTTATACATCAAAGACGAATATAATTATTATTAATATCTGTATTTAGTATTCCTCATACGAGAACCAATCAACTACTCTCGGAAAAAAATTGATATTCAATACAATGAGTCTACCCGGTGTTTTTAGGAGAATAGGAATACTTTACTTGCCCTACGAAAAAAATGAGATAAGAGTTTTTTCGATGCATAAATAAATTAAGTATTCACATCTAAATGAAATGATAATTTAAGGCAGATATTTCGTGTACGAATTCAAAATATTCGTTCCATAATTAAATATCGAATGCTAAAAATATAGGAACGCTCTCCTTTCTTATCAACATCGAAACTTATATTATAAAATATTAATAATGTTGTAGTTGAAAATATTTGTAGTATGGAGTACCAAAGTCTTAGAAACGAATACGAGATGCTATGTATTTTAATTAAAGATTTCTTAAACTATCTCTTTCACGAATACTTAAAAAACACTTTTAATATCTGTAAGCAATAAATCACTATGAATTATGAAATAAATAAGTAATTTGAAGTTGAGAATCATTATTTCATTACATTCATTTGAAATTATGAACATTTTGAAAATAAATATTTATTATATTCTTCAAGAATGAATTTTTCATGTTTATCTGCAAGCTGTTAAACTAAAATAGAAGAAGTAGAAATATTAGCTAAGATTTGAACTATAATTTTAAAGTGCTAGTGAATTTAGGTGTAAATAATAACACTTATAACGTACTATAAACTATTTGTTACGTCTGTTCTTAAAGAAAAATGCAATTCATACTGCTTTAATTTACTTTCATACATTTTTAAAGAATGATATTCATTGCTTAATTAACGTCACTATATTGACAAAGATATCGAAGGGATTTTTTAAAATTAAACAAAGAAATATTTTTTCTGTAGGTTTTTAATTAATAATTTGCTTATTAACATCGTATATAAAAGCAACATGATGGCCACTGCTACGGACCTCTTAATTTTGACCCACGGACAAGTGACAAGGACAACACTTATGTTGGCACCCCGCTCTCTTAACTTCTATCTACGAAGGCACAAATATCTGCAGACTGAATGAATACACGGTAAAGCTATGCCAAAGTATATAAAGAAATATAATAACAGTTCCAATTCTGATAAATTTGAAGTGCCAAAATCTATTTACTTTTCATACGTGAAATTTTGAGCAAGTTCAGAATTTTCTCATTATTTATTATTCATCTTACACTATTTCAGAATAGGAAAATTGATTTAGTAGAAAAAGAGATTTGTACTATATTCCAGCATTTATATTCGATTTTCAGTTTGTATTAATCTTGTCATTTTTTTGCTTTCGATCTTATCAGGACAGTTTTAATAAAATAACGTTTTTCAATTTAACCCTATATATATATATATATATATATATATATATATATATATATATATATATATATAATGATTATATGCATATATAATCAACTAAATATATTATTATTATTGCGAATATACTTGTCTGTCATTTATTTGCACTAATTCACTAACTTAATTTTTTAGCTTCATTTGTACTCCGATGATGTAGTTTTTCATAATTTAATTTGTATTCTAATTCTTAACAACAACACCCTAATCAGCAATAACTTTCTCATGCCGTTTTAGTGTAATTAAGTTTATCAGATTTATTTAATTAATATAGTTAGAGTAGAGTAAGAATATTCTTTGTTTAGGAATGTGAAGGTTTATTTTTCCTTTTGCATTTGGAGCATACTTAATTATTAATTATTTAAAACATTTGTATTAAGAAAAATTCTCTCCAGAAATTAACTATGAAAAGTCAAACTTATTCACCTTTACAAATTAAGCCAGGAAATGAGACTGCTTATGATCTGTATTCTTTAAAAAGTTATTCTTGTTAGCAAAGTTTATGTTCGTTTGTCAAGCAAAACAGCTCATTTTTATTTTGAGCTAGTGTTAGTGAAAATATTTCATTCCTGTAAATATGTTCATCGCTTAGAAAAAGATAAATGGTTGTTGTAGCCGTCAAAATCACTACATATTATTGCTTAGTCTAAGAGATAATTTTAATACTGAACACACATGATGAATTGTTTTTCTTTGTATTGGATTGAAAAAAAAATATTTTTACTTCAATGTGGCTAAAGAGAAATTAAAAAATTATCCTCTCACTTTTTCTACTACTTACTTAAGTAAAAAGTTTCATAATATATGTGTTTTTATAAAGTATGAGTATCAATCACTTCAGTTATTTTTTTTTTGTAAGAGCCCGAATTAAAATGAAATGAAAAAAGGATTCTAAATTTTGAATTAAGATGATTTTGAATGGTTTCAGCTTGTATACTTATACTAAAAATAAAATCCTATATAATGCTTTCACTTATAATTACGATTATCAAATTAACGTTACAGATGTCCTGTGAAGAGACTGCATACGTCATAAAATATTACAGCTTAAGCATTCTAAACGTAATTATTTATTTAATATGAAATTTGGATTTTTCATGTAGATGGTTTGAAGGAAGTATGTATCAATCTTCAGCTAATTTGAATAAATCACAATGTTTTTGAGAAAGACTACTAATTGACGTCAGGTGTGTTGCTACATTCTGTGCCACATTTTTGTTCTTTTAATTTATTACGATCGATTACATTTTATTACTTTAAGATTCCTCATAAACAATTGAGGGAAAGTTGAGATTTTTCAGATAAATTGTAAAAAAAATTATTTTCAAACTGTGTTCTGTTAGTTGTCTTGTTTTAACTTGTATAGTTTTTATTTGCTTTTATTAACATATTTATTATTATACTTAACAATATCAATATTAATTTATATTTTTATTTTTAATATTACTAATTATTATTTATTGTACAACGTGTTTTTAAAATAAGAATGGCGAATAATATAAATGAAAAGAAAATCACAGTAAAATAGCATTTTGGAGATTTACAGGGGTGTGAAATTAGTAGAAATAGCTTCCACACCTGGCAGCTAAAACGACCCTTATCCGGTTAGGCATGGAGTCGGAATGGGCTTGGATGACGGAAATGAGAAACTCTTTCATTGTCAAAAATTACATTGTGCCACTCCTGTATCCAGCTTTGTCGTTCAGCGCACCAGATTTGCCATCTCCCTTTGTACTGAATTTTCAAGGGTCCACGCTGCTGCAAACGTCGTCGTACAATACAAGCGGATACTGGAAGTGCTGCAAACTAGCGCATTTTCTACCTAATGATCCGTGATGCGGGCTTACGGTTTTTCAGGGCAGATCTCACAATATCTCTGTCATTTTCAGCGTTAGTCATGAGAAGGCGTGGAGATCTTGTATGCCGTTCAGTATGACCCTCAGCAGCCCATTGATTCCATATTCACATGCTAGTGATAGGATTTCGACTAGTGCGATGGCCAATAACAAGGAATGAAAGTTCACACTCTCGATCTCCAATGATTCTTCCTCTATCGAATTCTGACAATTTCTGGTAAGCATTTCTTTTTATTTATGCATAATACGATATTCTTTGCAACCTCCGGCCTTACAATGCGCTTTCCGAATGAGAAATCTACAACACAATTTTTCTTTAATGCAGTGTTTCAGAGTCATTTCCCCCTCCTGCATCATCTGAATGCGCTTATTAAATACTAATCATTTGCATATCCCAACTCCTTATTTCTTTCGCGAGATGTAGACGTTCGTCAAATAATTCCTTCCTGTTGTTGCAATTTTAATGGCCATCAGTGTATCAGTTATTGTAAATTATTGCATAATACATAATATTTATGAAAGTTAATACGAGAAAAGAAAAGCTGATAAAACAGAGTAATTAATAATTATAAAGCTACTAAAAATGGAGGTATATCAGACTAAATAGATTGAAAATCAACTTACGCTTAACTAGAAATATAAATTGATGAACATGTTTACTTTTTAAAATGTTTAACAAAAGTGAAAAGCGTTGATTGCTCAAGTTAATAGTTTTTCAAGAAACTCTTTGCTCTCATGAAACTCTTTGTTTTGCAAAGTAGATAATTAAGCTTCAGGAATCTTAATTTTTAAATATTACAAAATTATAAAACTAAAAGAAAATTGATTCAATTTTTGTAAAAGAAAATTAAAATTTCATTAGAAAAACGAATATTTTCGGATAAAGCTTTTAAAAAAACCTATTAAAATAGCCAGTGAATTAGCAAAGGCAAAAAAAAAAAAAAATGTACTGGAATTCTAAGATGAAAGGAAATAAAATTAAAATAGTAAGAAAATTTCATGAAATTGATTTAAAATTTATCGTAATAGCCAAGTTGACCGATAGTTAATCTGAGAACGAACATGAGTAGTGACATAATTAATTAATTATTGAAGTGGCTTAATTTTTTTGAGATTTTATTTCGGAATAATTATATTTAAAACAGTAATTTTGTTTCATGCATACATTTTTATGAAAATGAACACATGGTGAATTTTCTTAACTACTGTCTTCATGTTTACTTCCCTGATACATTCAATGTTGTTATTCCTACAGTTTTAACTTTTTCATTATATGGTAAGTGTTATGATTTTTTTACGAGCTTCGCCTTAAAAAATGTTTTTTTTCCTTCGACAAAAGCAATGAATGTCGAGTGCTACCGAGAACCCCCTTCCCCCGATATTTTTGTCGCATATGTTATGAGAACTCTAAAATTTTTAATTAAAGAATGAATAAAATTAGTTTTACTTAAGAATATCATAAGCTATAAAAAAAAGTAGATAGTACTTAAATGGTGACACTAGTTTCTTCAATCAAAAACTTATCGATATCTAATCATTTTATATTTTAGTTAATAATTTATTTTCCAATATTCGAAGAAGTATTTTGTGTGTAGTTATGCCAGTTAATACCAAAATATTTGCGTACGGAACGTTTTGACAAACTATGCTATCATTTAAACCAGGAAATTCTTTACAAAATCTGTCTGTGTTATTAAACGAAAAAACTATACGTACCTTAAATTTCTGTCTCAAAAATTGAACTCTTTCTCATATTTTAAACTAGACTTATCAAATAAATTCAAAGTTTCATGGAAATTTTTGTAGTAATTAATTTTATTCTATTTATGTATAATTCTTTATTTTGATATTTGATATTAAGACCATAATTGAATATTTGACAGAAATATACATACTTGTTCATATATATTTTTTTTTTCAGTGACATTTCAATTATTTAAGTAAATATACATATCATGTACTTTTTAAATAAATTTCAGCGATATGAGCAAACTTCCCTTCGATTGTCCTTATGGACATTTCCTGGTCGCTACATGGTTCAAAAACGCAACTTTCAAAATTATAAAGCAAAGTTCACATATAAATTGAAATGTAGTGAGATTAGACCAATAACCTTTTTTGGCTCTTGCGTCATAACCTCCTCAGTCCTGGCGTCGCCTCCAGGAGACACTAAACAACACTTTCAAAAAATCCCTCCAAAATAAATAAAAGGCGTCATCGCAAAGTAAGTAAATTTTCTAGTGAATAGATGGTAGTACTGGAAAAAAAAATGTTTTTTAGTGAACATTTTTCTATTCGTAGCTTATTTATGGTAAAATGAAAATGGTGTTTTCAAAGAAAATGAAAATGGTGTTTTCAAAGAAAATGAAAATTGCACGCTTGTGTATCGCTCAGTATTCATATTTTTTATTATTTGTATTATAAAACAATATTAAACACACTGGTGAATTCCTTAAACTTCCAGTTTACATACAACATTCTTAATTTCTCCCTCAAATGTTCCCACTTCTGATTTAGAACGCTATTATTTCAGTGTCGCCTGAGGAGACATTGGGTCAATGGATATCCATCTCACTTGATTTGAAACTAAAATTATGGCATATATTTCAGCTCCGAAGGGTATTCTTTAATTGCTAACTGAATTCACCCAATAAGGGATACAGGAAATAATCTGTTTCTGTGAGCAAATGAAATGAAACAGCACTTCGAGTTCACTGTAATTATGTCTAAGTTAAAATTTCGAGAATTCAGTGTATTGGGCATAAAAAAAAAATAATTCCAGTACTCGCAGACAACATTTTTTAGAAATAGCGAGTTTTCAATAAGAAACAACTTAAAATTAAGAAATTATTTAATAATATAAGATAAAATGAGAGAGAAAAATGAATGATAAATTTTGGAAAGTAAGGACTCTTGTGCAAACAGTTTGGACAAGAATATTTTTTGATTCAAATTTTACAATATTCTCATTTTATATTGTGCTCATTATGCAAATAATTATGAATTAACCATTTAAGCATTTGTTTTAACTTTCCCTTAAGAGTGACGACATTTACAAAGCTGTTTATTGAAGGCAACAAGAACCGATCTGTCGCCAGTTTATATTAGATCCAGAGTACAACAGTTAGAAAAATTCTTTCATGTGATAATCTTTCACTATTTGTCTATTAAAACCCAAACCTTTGATGAGACTATTAAGTTTTCATCTCACATTTTATATGATTCGCATACGACAGTTACGTGTCAAAACAGCTCCAATTTATCATTTTCAGGACGTTTCTTTTACGTTATATGTAACCTTTAAACGCCGGTTAAATGAGAACATTTTTTTTTCTTCCACAGCCTTTCAGAATAAAAATGGAAAAATGTCAAGTTATTTTACATTCGTAACCAAATGGGCTTAAGAATATTTTGCTTTATGTCCAAATTCGACGTATAAAATTTATCTGAATGTAAAGAAAATGAGAAGTACTGGAAACAATTTCGAAATTTCAAACGCTATTTTAATGATTTATTTCAATTGTTGTTCTTTTGAGATTTCTGTGTGATAAGATAAAAAATATAAATGAGAGGAGCTATTACATGTAATATTATAATTGATTATTTGATTAAGTATAAATCGTAAAACTCAGGAGATATAAGGGATCCGAAATAAACTATGTTAAATAGGATATTGATAAAATTTGAGTAATACGTTGTATTGAACTATAACTAAACCAGTCATCATTTTAGTAGAAATAAAATCTGCAATTCCTTTTATTTGACTGAATTTTGTCAATATTATTTTGCAAGTTATTGATAAAAGGCAGCATAGATACCGATTTGAGTCCGAACATTAAATCTTGATATCTAAACTAACAAATTGTTTTTTGAAGTGAAATTGTGCTAGAGTAGAGTTTATTTTGAATCCATTGTTACAAGAATCCAAAAAATTAAACAGATTTAAAAATGCAGTTAATAAAAATCGTTTCAAAGCATTTCAATTGATTTATACAGGATTATTCAAAATCAATTATCCGATTTCAAAATTCTATATTTTCAAAATTAAATGACACAGAAGGATAAGTAACATATGAAACCAAAGGAAAAAAGTGGAAATTTTATATTGTGAACAAGAGATGGCTCGCGAGTAATCTTCGTAAAGCTATTTCAAGAAAGTGGTTTTAGAAGTTTTCACGGAGATTCTGTGCAGTTGGATTGGTCGTAGTAGACCAGATTACTTAATATTACACAGCTGGTCATCTAAGTTACCTGATACTGCCACATGTGATTTCTTCTTTTAAGAGTTTGTAAAAGATAAAGTATATGCACCACCATTTCCCATAAATTTATGTCAACGTAAACAACGGATTTCTGTTGCTGTACAATCAATTATAATTGATACTTTACATCGTATTTGGCACGAATTTAGATATCAAATTGAAGTTATAGATGATGCTATGAAGCCAAATGAAGCTTTATCGAGTACTTCTAAGACATATTTCCATGTTTGTCCTTTGCATCCATGTATTACTTATCATTATGAGTCATTTATGTATAAAAAGTATAGTATTTAGAAATCAGGGTATCATTTTGAATAATCCTGTACTTCAAAAGTAAATTTCGTAGAGCAAATCGATCGATTATATATTTTTTTTATAATCTCGAATTTCCTCAAAATGCAGCACTGAACTAGAAATTGTGATGTTTTAAGCACATTGAAAAACATATTTTTGATATTATATATTACTAATACTTATAATTTAGAAAAACAATTCAGGAAATTTTTGAATTATTTCTGTATATTAACGTATTGAAATTATATTGTTAAAGGGAACAAGTGATAAAAATCTATTTTCAATACAGTTCTTACTAAACGTTTCCATATTCTGATATTTAAAGATTTTGACAATTTCTGAGATTGCTTTTGAACTTATGGAATATCCACATAAGCTGATTATTATGAATTAACAACTTATTAAAATTAGTAAAAGGCCCACTCTACAAATCATAATTTATCAGATGCTCGAAACCTTTTTCCTAGTTGTGTTCGTTTGTCTTCGCTTTGTGCTAATATTCTTATGAGTATTTTTACTATACTTATATTTGTTGCTTTTTCAATTATTTTTTTTATTGATGTAAAAAAATGATGTTATAGAAACAAATATAAAAGATGAAATAAAATATAATAGACGATAGAGAAATATAATAAATATATAGTTATAGCAAAAAAACTACTCTCAAAGTTATTTCATCTGTTTTTCTGCAATAGTTAAACATTAGTTCAGTTTTTTGAAGTTAAAAATAACTTTAAACGGACTCACAGATTAATGTCTGTATTGAAATACGTTGCATTGCTTTATTTTAAGTTTGTAAATTTTCGTACAACTAAGGATTACCATTGCTTCATTATTCAATTTTCAGTGGACTTTTTAGGCATTCAATAAATCCCAGGAATTAAAAACATATATGCACTTTGATACTGAAATGTACGTCTAAAATAGGATTATAGAAACAGAATTAACTTTCTATTTCTGTATGTACGAATGGGTTTCTTAAATTATAAAAATATTAAATTACAAACTGCATTTTAATATAGCTATTTTTAATCACATTACTTAATAAATTTTCGTTAAATATATTTAATTAATTGCTTATCGACCATTCTCGAAATTGGTGCGTTACAATAGAAACTGCTCATGGGAAATATGTATTTTGCGCTAAGGAAAAATTTATTTTTCATTATTACATAATGTTTATGCGATCGAACTTTACTTAAAAGTAATTGTCTCTCCGAAGTAACTAGGGGAGACATTCAAGAATTTTAGCGGGTTGTAAGTCTGTAATATGTTTGCTTGTCTGAAGTAATTTGCTCAGGAATATTGGATGTAACTAAAATTTCTCATTTTTTAATTTTAAACTTTTATGAATGATAAAATTTTAAACATTTAGAAGTATTATCATTAAAAAATAAGTCGTCTGGAATTCGTAATTTATATTCGTAGAATGATTGATATTCCTTCATTCATGCGTATATATGGATTTTTGTGTTTGCGTTTTAGGTATTATTTTACTCTTCATTTCATTTTTGATCTATTGATTAATGTATGGGTATTTACTTTCTCCAGAAATATTAATTATTTTAGTAATTTTTTTGTGCTTCAAAACCAGCATTAACAATAGGAAACTATCTATTAGGAATGTATAGAATAACAGAAGGTCTACATATGGTGTGTGACCAGAAAGCAAGAATAGTGAATCTCTGAAACTAAAACAGAATTTTTTTTGAGTAAATTTGACAAGACTGCGTTCAAGATTTTAATCTTCGGAGAAGAATGCAATATCATTTGTCTCAGCCAATTAAAACTCTTGTTACAATTTCTTGTGGGAATTTCTTTGGCGGTTCATTTCCTTTAAATGAGCACAGACATCATTCTTCCGAGGGATACCCCAGTGGTATTTTTCCTCTCATCCCTTCTTCCAAATTTTTCTTTTGTCAAGTGTTTTCTTTCGGGAACTTTTTTAAATTTCCACTTTTAGGTAAAATGTACACAATATATTTAACACAATACTAATTTTTTGGTACAAATAACTAAATTTCAGTTTTTATTAAAAAGGAAGGCTCTTTAGATATATCTCGGCAATATTCATCCTCAAGCTATTCAAGAAATGGTGGAAAGAGTTAAGCCTATCAAAAAACGTAATAGTGCGGATATTTCGAATGAAGTTGCACATCGAAACGAGTAGAGATGATTATGATTATGACTTTATTTATGATTATGACCATCTTTATTTTTTAAGCATATCGTTTGGTTTTATCTCAGTAGCTGATTTAATTCACGAAACCGAAGATAAGAATTTTGAAATAAATGAAGACCACAATGCTTGTAAATACCATTGGAAAACATTCCGTCGGGATAACAAATCAATCCTTATTAAGCTTTTAAAATCCTCATATTCAATAGTATTACACTCCACAAATCTAAAAAAAAATTAGTCAGTATTAATTTTCCATTCACCCATACATTCCCAACCATTTGTGCTGTCTTAAATGTCGAAGGTTTGGCCATTCTATCCCAGCTTACCATGATCAACAAACCTATGACTGATGTTCTATCATAGAAATCGAAAGTATGGACTACTATTTGGCCTACTTGTTCGAAGTAGAAAGGAGTGAAATTTTTAACTTTGTGCAAGGTCTGATTTTATATTGGAGATTTCGGGTGTAAATAAAGAGTTTCTCATGTGGACTTAATCAAATATGACAGCTTCAACGGATTAAATGAGTGTACTAGAATCTTCAAATCATACTAATAATTCTTCAGACACACCGGACTCATTGATACATTAAGAAAATTCATGAACTTAAGTCACACAATATCTGGTTGATTTTTTTTTGTTGGACTCCTTCCCACAGAGGTATTAAGGACAATGATACAGCAGATATTACAGCTAAATCTGTAACAGGTGCAATAAATCTCTCAAAATATTTTTTTTTATTACGATACATTAAAATACATTAAATCGATTACTTACGATCACTAGTAGGATCAAGGAAATCTAGAACTAAATAATAAACTGAATCATATGAAACCTAGAACTTTTCATTTGTAATTATTATCATTGCTAAGTCAGGAAGTTATTTTAACACTTTGCGATTCAATTGCTCAAGTCTTAAGTATAAACACCTCTTTCTGGGGAAATCGAGTGGCCATTATGTTTGTTCACAGGGTGTGAGACATATCTTGACTGAGTGATCTGTTTTTGACTCAATTTATTTTAAACGTTTTAAATCCTTCGCGTTATCTTTAATTGATTTTGTTGGGAGAAATTCTTCAACCCAATATATTTAATTTCTTACATGATATTGGTATAACTCTGCGCATATAAAGACAGGCTTGATTAAATGTATGATTTTATTGAAATATATTTTACTCTCTATTCTGAAAGTAATATTTTAAATTGTTTCAACAAGAAAAATTTGACCAACTTAATTTTTTGTTTAGAAAAATATATTCTACAAGGATTCAATCTCAAAAAATTATACAAACATCTACCAACCCATGTTGAAACAAGCGTCTCTTTTCGAAATCCCGCTTATTGCGAGTTGAGCAGCGTAATTCTATTTCTTCTTGCGAATAGAAAAGTGACGTTTTGCTTTTAACAAATTAAAAAAAAAACCATGACGAGGATAGCGTCATCAGTTGTATTAAGGTATTCGAATAGTGATTATAAAACTTGCAGAAAAAATTCAAATCCAACCTTTCAGCTCAAAAAATGCCAGCCTGTGTTTTTGGGGATTGTAAAGGTAATTTTTACCTTGAATGGTTTTTCTAGAGGGAAGCATTTGTGTCGAGTGTTACTGAGAAACCATAAAGCAATACATAGAGCAATGTACAGCAAAAGAAAGGGATTGAAAAAAAGAGTTTTGCGGGACAATGCATGATCCTACACAGCCAACGCCAAGAAGCAAATAAATATTGAACTCCTACAATTACGACATCATCACCACCCTTTTCAAAGTCATAATCTAGAACTTACAGATTTATAATTTTTCACTTTTCTGGAGTCGTTTAAGGATGGGAAATAGTTTTCAATAGCCGATTAAGTACACAGAGTGATCATACAAAGGGACAAATAAAAAGTTGGAGGGTGTTCTTTTCTTTTCTTTTTTTTTTGTCATAGATATAAGAAATCTCATCCCTCGCTTCACAAAATGCCTTGTGAAGGAAGGCAATCGTATCAAAATTAGTATTTAATGTATGTGTATGAAATTGTACATTTTAAGTGAAAAATGTATTACTTTTTTATTTTAAGAAAGTAATTGATCTTGCTTTCTGTCCAACCTGTGTACTCATACAGAGTGATCAATTTAAATGAGTGTCCATTGTTTTTCTTATTACTCTAAGATCTGAAGGATGTGGTAACTATTCTTACACTGAAGTATAATCATTTGAATCTTGTTTAACCGTGGAAGACAACTTCCAACACTATTGGATCGTTACAACTTTATTTGTGAGGTGAAACTAAAATGAAGACACAAAATGTTATTTAATTTTGTGATAATTTTATTTTTGAAAAATATAAGTTAATTCAAACTTTTTTACATTATCATTCCTTACAGTAAATGTTGAAATTGTTTGCCACCAGTTTGAAGGCAAACATGAACATGTCGGACCAAATTTTTGACATGCATCGCATCATTGTTGATTGTATTGACGAGCTTTTTTCTGATAAGACTTGTTTTGATTCATCAATTTTTGCAGGACTTATCAAATCTCCTATCTTTGAGGTAACCCCACAAAAGATTCTAACGAGGTTATGTCTGGCTATCTTGGTGGCCAGAAACTTGTTGAAATTACACGGTCATCGAAAAATTCTTTGAGTATTTTCGTTATGTTTGACGTGTGTGGAGAAGCTCCGTCTTGCTGAAACCAGCAGTAACTGTCCTCTATCTCAAGTGAAGTAATAAAAGTTTGAATTATGTCCAAGTACACTTCGGAATGCATTAAAATTAAATAATTAGTTCAGGCAGGTGATTTTTATTGTTACCGTTCATAATCTTATAAAATGGGCTTCCAAAAATAAAAATAAATAAAAAATAACGTTGAAAGAAGCGAACGATTTACTCAAATCATCAGTGCAGAATTGGATGAAAAATTACAAATGATGTTCACACTAATTAATATTTAAAAAAAGAGTTTTTCATTTAGAAAGTGAAAAAATAAGGAAAAAAAACCGATACTCTAACAATAAGTATAGACATTTTAAATAAGTAATAATGATGAAAGTCTTCTACATATATTATAGATGTGGATAATACAATAAACAAACTTTTTCTCTTTTGAATTGATTACTCTGTAGAATCAAAATTTCCAAAATAATCGATTGCATAAGAACTGATTTGCTTTATCCACTTATTTTAGAAAAAATTGCAGTTGAAAGTGTATCATAGGGAACTGAGATAAAAATTTGAATCATAAATAGTGTGCAAAAATCTCCACTGGGCTTGATAATAAAATGAAGAAAAGAAAGAAATGATCTCATGAAACTCAGTCGAGAACTCAGAAATATTAGGCTTTCATATTACTTCAAAGTAAATACTTTCAATTTTATAAAATTAATAGAGAGCATTTAAAAGTGAAATAATTTTATACTTCTAGAATTTATAGTTTCAATTTTGCTATAAATATGAAGATAATATATTCCATGAATTTTAAGAGTATATTAAATTTATTTAATGTATTCTATCGAAGCATTTGTTTTAATGGAAATATAAGAAGTATTTATGGCACTAATTAAAACTATGTATAATATCGGAATTCATTTACTAATGCCACATTTTTGGTAATTAATTATGCATGAAAATGTAGTCGAATTTATGTAACATTGCGTAAACATCTGTAATTGCCATATAATCTTTATGGATATGTTACATACCTAGAATAAGTTTTGTTTATACGAAGTTTATCAGAAAATGTTTATGATTATATATTACTTTGACCCTACGATTGCAGTAGTAACAAAAATACACTATTACATTTTTCTTTTGAATTGGTAGGTTTATTTTAGAAATAAATTGGAATATTTATTTATAGGTGGAAGTTTTTGTGAAAAATTTAATATTTCTTTGGAAAAGCATATCAAAGTAATATGTAACTAATCTTTCTTAGTAGAGAAATAATTCTCTTACACGTGTATGACGAGCAGATTTTGTTCAAATTTAATATTTTGACAAGATTTTTTTTATAACTACTCAATCTTTAAAATGAAATTTTATTTAAATGGGAAATGGTAGCAAAATTATTTGAAAGACTTTTATAATATTCCCGCATGGGGGCGTGAATACAATACATTTACATAAAAATTTAAAAAAAAAACACACACACTCCAAAATATGATATACCGCTTAACAGGTTATGAAAGGAAAAAATAATTATATGAATCAAGATTAGCCATAAGAATTTTATATTTCAAATAGTTTTGTTCTATTTCTTTTTTCTCAAAAAATCTTTATTAACAAACTTTTAATTTTGATTATGTTTGATTGAAAAAAAATATTTGAAAATATTTTAAAGAAGAAATCTAAAAATCAGTATCTTCAGATAATATTAATTTTTTTCCCTCATGTGGACCGAGTTTATGCATTGCGACTTCCTTTACATGGTTACCAACATTTCAAAGGCTTAAAATTTTACACTTTTTCATTAATCACTTTTGAAAAAAAATCTTGTGTGTGAGGTTTATTCAGATATCCCATTCAATCGCTTGCAAATCAACCAGTTCTCATTAGCATTTCTTTTCCAGCTGAAATGGACATTTCACTCAAGAAGGAAAATTCTTATTAACACAGCTTCTACTTCTCGAGCCTGGTATTTGAATATCTTATCATATATTAGAAGGAGACAAAGAACCTTTTGAAAATTGCTAAAAAGTATTGCTTTTGTAGCTCAAGATTGTAGCAGTTCCTTTTAAGAATTTTGTAAAAAAAGTTGCCGTTTTAAATTTTAATACTTAGTTGTCTTCGTATTTATCAATATTCGAAAGAATATTTATGCAATAAATTTATAATGTGCATTTATTCACAAATCTATAGACTTTTAGTAAAAGTAAGACAATATTTTAAATTAATTCATGAATTTTTAATTCGTTTTGGTTTTTGAATAACATGATGAGGTACTTTGTTATTATTTGTTTTTAAACGTTAGATATTCCTTGAAAATTGCTAATGTCTAACGATTTTAAATCAGCTATCAATTTTCTCAATATCTATGTATTTTAAAAGAATGAATATGAGTCCCCTACATAAAAAGCTATAGAAAAAGTAATCAAGTGTATCAATACATGAGTATTTTTTGAAGAATTTTGAATAAATGCAAAATGATTTTTTTTTCTATTATATTTAAAGAGAAAATTATTATTAATATATATTTCTTGGTTTATTTCATTAAAATAGCTTTACAATTATTAGATTTGTTAAATTTTATAAGACTCCAAGGAATTGCGGATTTCTAAAACTTATATGTTAATGAGACTTAAACAACAAATCTATTTCTAAAAAATACGATAAACTTGCTTATAAATTTAATAACATATTAATCATTATTTTTATTAATAAAATTCAATAAATTTTATTTTCTTGAAAAATGTCTAGATTCAAAGACATTTGTTAGAAATAAAAATATTTCTTTATATTTGCGCTTCTATAATCGATACCCAAGAAACAATATTAAGTTTTCAGTTGTACTCTAATTTAGCATTTTTCACAAACTCTTGAAGGAAGATTTGTTGGTTTGAATGAAAGGACATTTGGAAACTAGCATTTCTTTCTAACAATTCAATTATATTAGTTCTGAGTTTCTGTGGTGGATCTATTACTGACAAGCAGTTTTGATCTATTCGTCGCCTTATATATGAGGTGGATTTAAAAAATACTCAAGTTAGGAATATGAATGGGATAACTCAGTGCGATTATCAACCACGAGTGCGTCGACCTTTTTTTAAAATGTCCTTGAGCATGAAGTTCTATGCATTCCAAAATATCATCTCATAACTTATTTCGCCAATGAGAACCTTTTCGCTTTTTTGGAGCAGATTCACTCGAAGGAACCCATAGTTTTGATTTCTCCTTGATTGTTGGTGAATACTGATGAATCTATGTCATATAGACGGTAACAATTTCATACAAAATGGTGACAAATTATGAGAATATAATTTGACTGTCATTCCAAGAATCTTTTATCGAAAAAGCCATTAAATTTTCTTTAAAATTGGATTTGTTCCTTTGATTCATGTTGCAAATTTAATAAAATGTTATATTTCATTTAAATAATTTCTTTTTGATAAGTGTTTCATAAAATCTTTTGTATCTGATTTAATAGTACTTTAATCTTTTTTTAGTTAGTAAAAAATATAGATTCTTAATAATAAGCCATATTGTGAGAGCGGATAAAAAGTATCCGTGTTAGGAGTGGGTAGCAGAGAATGAAGTAATTCATTTTGGGTTTTTTTTTTCCGTTGACAGTTTCTATCAGTCCAAAGAAATAATGAATGAAACCTATTTCGCGTCCCAAAAAAACTATTCTCAAACTCTTAAGCGGAATAAGATTCCCGTTTCTTTGTAACTATTCACAAAAAGCAAGTCAATGTTATGATTGTTGATGGATTCCGGTACATAGTGACGATTTAGTTTCTTATCTGATGAGAAAACTCGATTTAAAATGATGCAAGAGAAATAACTCAGTTATAATTTGACTCGGCAGTAAATGTCTTATAAATCAAAACTATCCTATGAATAAGTGTGATTCTTGTTTTGATGCATTCCAACAGATGCAATATACAATGGTAATATCAATTTGCTTTAGACGCTGTTGCGTCCGCCAAAAATAGGTACGTTTTGACCTCCTCGTATAACCTTGAAACGAATTCCTTCAATTTGGAATTTTAATCAGGATAATTTTAGGTATTCAAATTCGATATTCTGTGAAAATATTAGTAAATTGTGGTTTAATTACGCAGCTGGTTTCAAAACATATAAAGGGACACGCTTTTGAAATTGAGACATTTTGAGTATTTAAAAAATTGATTTGAAATTTAGTACATAATATGCAGTTTCTTTACATACTAAAAATTTGATTTTAAAATGTAATATACTTTGTAAAACTGGTGTTGAGATAGCCTAGTGGTCATGGTCGTAGACTCGTGGCTGGCTGTTTTCGTGGAATTGTAGTTCGGGCTTTGATGCCATTAAAGACCCACCATGTAGCGGAGGCTGACACACGTCAAATATGTCGAGGCCCAAAGTCCTCCGTTTGCAAATTACGAAGTCAAAATTACGAAGTCAGTCCCCAATATTCCTCGTGTTGCTTCTAGTGCAACGTTAATAAAACGAAACTAATACCTTGCAATACTTAAAATATTATACACATAATTTAAATCAGTTGTTTGAAAAAAGGAAAAATAATTTTATTCTCATCAAATATGTTCATACTTACGAAAAAATTACTGAAATATTATAGCAATTAATTGATTTCTGTAATTCGAAGTATATGCAAACAGCGACGTTCGAGGTAGTCTCACGAACTGAGTCAAGGAATATAAAAATCAATATATGCACTAATCAGTAAAATATTTTTCTGTAAGCAGTTTCATATATTGTGGTTTCGTGATTGTAAAATTAATTTGAACACTTTAATTATTTGAACAATTACGTTAAAGATAATTTAAGCATAACTCATGTATTTTAGTGAATAATAGCACACACAAGATATATCGAAACACCTGTAATGCGTATTATTCAGTTAAACCCACCTTTCCACTCGATCAGATGCAGCCATGATATATATACATACACTCTATAAAAAAACGACGAACCAGGAAGGAGTTGTCTGATGGAGCCAAATTTGTCGGATAGGACAATTATGTACAGAATAGAAAATGATTAAAATTTCCGAAACAATTGAATGATTTATTTCAGAGGTACATAGTTAAAAAGTAACGAACTAAATAAGGTGTTGACCCACCTTTAGCCTGGATGCAAGCTGCCACACGACGTGTCATAGATTGATAAAGCTCTCTGATGGTCTCCTGCGGTATTTCTTGCTAAATTTGCTTCATTTGTCGGTCTGGTTATCGAAATTCCCTGCAGATGTAGTCCCCGCTGCCCTGAGCGTCTCCAGACACATCTTCGATGATCTTCGGGATGCGGTTGGAAGCGGGATTCGTCGCTAAACAGCGGAGTATTATCATCGAGTCCACAGTTTCAAGTAGATGAATGTAATTTTTCTTTCATAATTTTCACAAAATTTCGAGTTCATAAGTATCCCATATAATCTTGAAAGAAATATACGTAGAATGAGAAAAGGGTTCAGGTGTTTAATGTACTTTAAAATATTTTCAATTGTAAAAATAAAAGAACATTACTTCATACAAATTTCAGAATAGTTACAAAAATAATTATGAAAGTAATAAGATTACATAATACAGTGTTAACGCAACTCAATAAATTAATAATTATTCCTGCATCAATTTTGTACAAGTTAATGTTTTAGTATTGCGTTTTATATCCAATGCATATACTAATTTTAAAAAAAAATAAATCATTGAGATTATACTGATAATTTTATTAAAAAGATCTAATGGTACATATTAATAATTAAAACATTTACACAAATTTTGAATAGAAAATAAAAAACTGAAAACTAAATCCAAATGAATGAAAATTAAATATTTTTACAAATAAATGATGGGAATGTTTACTACTTGGACGAACATTTTTACATCCCATCACGCGTAAAAGAAATTAATGAATCAAATAAGCTCATATTTTATTTGTATCTATGAATAACACTGGAAAAGTATTCACCATTCGATGAATCGGCAACACAGAAATTCCCAAACTAAAGGATTTTTATGTTTTACTCTGTTTCCTTTTTATAAATGACATTTGTAAATGCCAGGAAATGTTTGTTCATCATATTTTTCGTACGTGCTAAGCCATACTGTCAACGTAATTTATTTTTGTTCAACATTTGGAGAGTCTTTATGTGTACTTCATTAATCATCATCAAATGAAATAAAAACTGCCATTGCAGAAAGGAAATCGAATGAACTCTCGAAGATCAGAGCGAGATTCGCAAAAGAAATGATAGCATGTTATTTTTCGTATTTCCTCCTCAGTTGATGGTTAATGCTTTGGAAACAACGTATTTTATTTCACAGAAATCTTTATCAAATAAATTTGTGGAAACCATAATTTGCTTGTTTCACTTCACTGCTTTTTCCTGAGAATTAACGTTATCATTTATTTGTTCTTTATGGTTTCGGCACCTTTGAAACACTATGAGTAGAAAAATTCTGCTACGGATTAACTACCTCTAATCTTAGTAAAAATATTACCATACATCAATCCTGAAAAAAAAATGGAATTAGACACATCAAAATGTGATTAAAGTAAATCAGAAAAAAAATTGTGGTTTACAGAAGAGTTAATCATAGTTCTTATAAGAGAAAACATTCAAAGAAATAAAATGTATAAGTGTTATAAAAAGTGTCGTCAGTATAATTATAAATAATTATACTCATGATTATTTTGTTTGTGAAACAAAAACATGTTTCTATTGATTCCTAAGACGAATGTATGTGTAAAAATTGTTGCTTTATATTATTTAGTAAGATTCTTAGAAAATTATATTAGAGTAATCATAATAAGACGTATATACATAAAACGAACAGAATGATAATTCTTTAAGTTAAGTAAGAACTTAAAATGCTATAAATGTTGCATATTTTTTAATTCTCTGGTTACAAAGTTCCGGGCATATATACATGTGTGTATGCAAACTAGTATGGAAAACTGACACATACAAAGATGCGATTAAAATAATTATTTATTCAAACACATTAAGCAATGGTATATACGATGAAGATATGAGATACTTTCCAGGTACAAGATATTACTTCTCAGTTCCACATTAAAACCCGCCGCGTATCCGGGGCTGATGCGCGTTAAATCTTTCGAGACTAACATTCCTCCAGTTGATGAGGTGTGGAAGTAAGGAGGCGGAATACTTTCTCAGGTATCGTCCTTGTCACTACACCGATATTCAAAATTACGAGATCTGTCACCCAAATCCCCTGTGCTGCTTCTAGTACGACTTTAATAAAATCAATAATTCAGTTCTACGATACTCTTACCAGAATCAAAGTAGTATCCATGATAAACCATCTGCTTCCCTGAAGTTGAAATTGAATCCAGCGGGCACGTAGGCCGCATTGTAGTCGTTAATTCCTCATTTGCGTTTCTTTTATTACAGATCTTGGCCAATAATCATCACCACATATCACTTAGGTAGCTTTGCATCAACTCGTACTATCTTGGTTCTTTCATTTACGATCAGTTTAATTCCCAAGTTGAGACATAAAGAACATTACATATACACACTGCCACTCTACAAATCAAACATTTGTGTCCGCAGGAGAGTCTGGACATTATTAGAATGAAAAACTTACGAATAATCGAAAATCCTCTCAAGAATAGAACATCAAGAACGAAATCTAAAACATCAAAATGTTGTTTAACTGATATTAGCAACAATGATTTTATGAGGTGTGGCTATTAAATAATGAGACTAACGCTGCTACAAAAGAAATACACATGCGCCAAACGCCATTTACTGGCAACTGTTTAGCGTGAAACCTTCTTCTTCGAATGTAGTGCATCTTACTAATGTAAAAAAGTCCGCATACCCGTAGCCTTAGTTCTCATTAGAGTTATTGTTTTTTTTTTTCTTTCGCCAGAAAAATGACAAATGAGCAACGAATTGTTTGAGTTTCACATGATACTTGGAAAAATCGCTACTGAAACTCAAAATAAATTGAATGAAAAATATGGCAATGAATGTTTATCATGTATACGAGTTTTTGAGTGGTTTAAACGTTTTCAAGATTGCCGACTAGACGCTGAAGATGATCCAAGCCTGGGTCGCTCTACCACTTCAAAAACAGATGTCAATATCGAAACAAATCGGTAATTGGATTCGATCTCACCATCGGTTAAGTATTCATTCGACTGTGAAGACTGTAGAAATTGACAAAGAATCCGTATGGCAAATTTTTCCACAAAGGTAATGCTCCTGCGCATTCCACATAATTTGTTAAGAAGTCGCTAGCCAAGTACAGCATCCCAGTGTTAGACCATCCTCCTTATTAGACGGATCTTGAGCCATGCGATTTCTGTCTGTTTCCTGAGGTGATATCTACATTAAAAGGAACAAAATTGGAGCTTGTTGAAGCTGTGAAAGAGAAAGCGGTATGCGCCTGAAAGAATTGACAGAAGATATCTATCGCTGTTTCGAACAATGGAAGATTTATTAGCACCACTTCGTGTATGATCTGAAGCAGAATAGGTTTATTTAGGCTTATCATTGTTTTCAAATTTTTCTGTGTTGTATCGGTCATTGGATTTGACAATGGTAATTTTTGGGGGGCGTAAGACTTTATTTACAGACCTATGCTATACTTCGGATGACTACTAAATCATCGATTCTGACGATTTTTGACTTATTCCTCTTTCTATTAAATTGCGTTTTGTTTTCCCGTAACTGTCGTACATTCTACTTAGCTTCAGTTCCTATATCGTCACGTTCTTGCATTATATTCTTCATTCAACTCTTTCGATATCCTGAATTCCTTTTGTGATTCATTCTCGCTCATATAAATAACTGGAAGGGAGTATATTTTGTGCTTCTATTGGTTTACATTTTGATTACACTTAGTACGCCAGTAATAAATTTAAAGGTTTTGATTCGATCACCTTGAAACATTTTTGATGATATGGTTATTAAGAACCAGTGGGTCCTTTCAATCTGTAATTTCCTTGCGGGAATTTAATTTACATTCCTCTGTGCTGATAAGTTTCGAAATGGGTTAAAGTAAATGCCGATACTCTGTCAGTAATTACTCCAGCAGGAGTTTCAAACACGGTCTATATCAGTTTAATTTTTTAAATAGCTTCCAGAGTAGTTGTCGATTTGACTGATGAAAATCACGTGAATTTCATGAATAGCTCTAAAAGTAAAAATGTGTCTGAAACGTTTTTGTAAGAGGAAAGTGTCCTATGAAATTGATATAGTTAGTGAAATATTTTCTCTAAGTAAAGAACTTTCACCTCTTACCAGTTTTTAGTCATACAATATACATTCTAAATAATTTACAATTACACGACCGATTTTACTTCTAGCTTTCGGAATGCAGAATTCCTGATCTAAAATCAGTTCGTTTTTTGTGGTTTCAGAATCATCTTGTCCTTTAATCCACCTTTCAGGTAACTTCATATTGCAATACTTCTGAAACTAGTAACAAAATCTTTCCCTTTTCTAATTTTGGTAAAATGTAATTATTTTACTAAATAGCCAATTTACTCACCACTCTCAACTAGAAATTTGATTCATTTCAAATGCTTGCCCTCGTTTTGAGATGAGATTATTTTATCTGTTACTTCACAGTCGGGTTATGTAAAGAATAAAACGATGTTACAACTCAAAGTGTTGACATTTTTAAGTAAGTACACGATCAATGAAAAAATTTAAGTCATACTCTTCCAAGAATAGAGCTCAACAAGACAATTTAGGGTTAGCTCTTTCTTATTAAGTGTTTCCTGAAGGGTGGTACAATCGATTACGATCTAAAATTTCAAACTCAATAAATAGTGTCTCCACTTCTTCAATGATTCTATAACCATGAAAACTTCCAACTCTTAACCGCTTTATTTTTTTATTGATGAATGGTTTTCTTACTCATGTACCGAACTGGGTGTAAATTACTATGATCAGGAAAATCAGTGGAGTATCAAAATCCGGTTCTCCTACAGCTAAAACACAGATCTTTTTTCCTTCACTTTTCAACTTATTTGCCTTATCAGTCACTAAGAATCGAAAATGCTGAATTGCAGGAAAGACCAATCTAAAAATATAATTAATATTAACAAAGGTTATCAGATGCTAAAGTCACCTCTAAAACGTACCGAGCATTTGTTGAATCTTTTTGGTATGGAAAGCCCAAAGGATCATCCAAATTCTATTCATTATGATAGTCAGCAACGTAGTTGATATGCTGTATAGTCCAGAGGAATATAAGATTGAACGCCAAACGATAGTAGCATTTGTATAACCGGTTTTTAAACCGTCAACTCCAATGTTGTGAAAAAGTAGAAGATTTTTATTCTTTTGTGCAATTTGGTTATATGTCAATTATTGTCCAGAAAATAAATCGTAATATTCAGGAAAATCAGTGAAAATCCTTTTTGCCAGCATTACAAAGTCTTTTGCGCTCATAAAATGATCTCCATCTGGCCACCCACTTGAGTTGATAAAATGACTGTCATTCAGGTTCAAATTTTGTGCAACCTCATTCATTTCAGCCACAAAATTCTCTTCTGATCCTGCAATACCTTCGGCTAGTGTTATGCGGTTGCGGTTATTAGTCAAGGCATGGACAATGAGTGCAGTGCCAGAAGGGCCATGACCTTCATATTGGATTTCCTCATAATTTTCTCCAGCAACGTTACCGGTTGCATTTTTTATTGCTGTTCCTATTTTATCTTTTGGTAGATTTTCCGCAAGGAAAATCTACCAAATATGAATTTTAATAAGGAATATGAATACGACACCATGGCAACGCGCGTCATTACGTAATTTCAAAGGCACTCCCTGTCTATAACTGCAAAACATAGTTTTGCTTGACAAAATATCATTTAGTTTATCAAATGCCTCTAATTGTTCTGATCCAAATTTATATTACTTTCGCTTATGAAGAATGTTATTTAAGGGTTTGGCTATTAATATACAAAGAGTAATTAATTTAGGTAATATCCCTAAAATCCCAAAAAGGATCGTACTTGCTTTAGTGATATGCGAGAAGCTAGAAAAATTCGTGTAGTATTCGAGTATTGATTGGGGAGGGTTCAATTGTCGCATTTTCTAATATATAACTCAACGATCTCTTTCTTTCCTCTCAAAAATTGATATTTCTTAAAACTTCTTTTAAGCCATTATCTTACACCGCTTTTCAAGAATACATTTCAATTTGTGCAATAACCTTTTCTGACTCTGTGGTGGAAAACAATTTCTTCTAAATATATTAATATTATACCATTATATATCAAAACTGAAAATATTGCATACAAACCTCATAAAAGCTTTGGGGAAGCACACCAAAATAATATTTCAGGAATTCATCATACCCTTTGCAAGTAATGAAAACTGCATATTTTCAAAATTGTGGTTCCATGTTATAATGGAAAACCTATTCTTCAATTCAAAGGAAGTGAAAACCTTCAATATCTCTAAGCGATTCAATACATTTTCAACTAAATATAGGGGAAATTTAATGTTTAAAAATTGTTTTTTTTGCGTGTGTATTAATTGAGAGTTCCACACAGTGACGGACCAGTTGTCTTTTCACTTTATTCACACAACATATTAAGAATGAACATATAAACAGAGATTACAGTAATTGCGATGAAGGAATAGATACCGCTATACTTCACAATTAATATTAAAAATGTTCTCGTTATTGAGAGGACAAACCCTCTTCCTTCGAGATACAGATATAATCCAAAAAGTAAGAACTTTTCTGCTGGGGTAGAGACCGTTAGATCGTGGGGATGTATTGCGCATGCTTTAACATGCCGCCCGGCCTTGCAATGTGAATAACATTCAAGATATTTTCAAATTATATTAATCAAAATTAAAAATAAAGCATTATTGGTATATATGAGATTCAACAAAAAAGTGAAAGTAAATACACATTAATTACACACAAACATTGAATAAACAAATAATTAAAATAAAATTAGATACAAATCAATATAATTACTTCTCAAGTTTCTAAAGGCAGCACGTACAATTTGGAAACATTGTTCTTTTAAACACACCAGGTTTTGTCTTAATATCTGTAACACGTACAATCTTATTTTTCCCCATATATGTATTAATTATGCGACCCATAATCTATTAACAAAGTGGTAAATTGACTTCCTTAATTAAGACCATATCCCGTATTCTAACATTTTGTTTCTGAAATATCCATTTTGTGCGTTGTTGCAGATTGTTTAAATAATTAATGCTCCATTTCTTCCAAATTGTCTGAACTGCTTTACTGTTTCTTTGCCACAGGTGTAGTTTATTGCTTTGAATGTCTATAAGAGAAGTTTGAAGTAAGAGAATTAATTAGTATTCAATTGAAGTAAGATATCTTCCTATTAGAAAATGAGCTGATGTTAAAATTTCTTATTCCTCAATCTCAGCAGAAAGGGGAGTTAAAGGGCGGGAATTTGGCATTCCTTCAACCTGAATTATAATTATCAAAAATTCTTCGTAATTAAGATAAGAACTACCTGCGATACGTTTCAAATAATATTTGAAAGATTTCTCTTCTGCTTCCCAAAGGTCTGGGAGGAATAAATTTCCATTAAATGTTCTCTTCAAAGGAGAACTTAAGAATTGTTTCATTATGTTTGCTCATTGTCCTATAGAAATCCCTCAATTATTTTTGTTAACTCCAACAAAGTTCGTACCGTAACCAGAAAATATTCCCCCCCCTTTTTTCCCCTCTCCTCTGGCTGTAAAGCGCTTAAGTGATGCTATAAAACCCTCTGATGTCAAGTCAGAAATTATTTCCAGGTGTACAGCCTCACTTACAAGGCAAATAAATATACACACACAAATTTTCATGAGAGATCCTTACATTTAACTTTAGTTTATGAAAAAATACCTCATAGATCAATACCTACGGAATTAAACACAAAATCAAGATTTATCCTTTCTTTGGGTATATCTCCCATTTTAGGATGACTTGTTTTAGAATTTACCTAAAAATATTGAATACAATCACGCACCAATTTTCTTCACAAATTTCGACCATTCAAAGGCCAGTATTTTTGTCTTATTTCATAAAGCAAGGTTTGAAGACCGGAATGACGATATTTTCATGATAATATTAATTATTAAATGAACTAGCTTGTCTATAGAAGGGAATAAAAGTGGGTGTTTGCAGTCATAACCAATGGTAGAGTTGGTCAATCGAACGCCTACTCTAAATAAACCCTCTCCATCAAGAAAGGTTGCTAAAGTTTTTAGCTTACTTGAAAGGTAAGGCATTAGAATTTGTTCTCAAGCATTTGATATCTTTAAATTCCACGAATTAAGCCTTTTCAATTAAAACGTTCTCTGCTGACTTAAGTTCTTCATAGCTGAGAGGATAAATTCTCTTTCGAATTTAGACCTTGCATTTGTTAATTGAGCTGAAAGTATAACTAAAGTACGTACAATTTTTAGAAATTTATTACTAATTTGAAATAAACTACCTAAAAATATGGAACATTGCAAAGAGAAGTTTTATATTAGTATTACAAATAAGTTCAGAGTCCTTTTACGTTTCAGGAAGATATTCTTTTTCTGGAACACAATGGTTATCTTCAACTTCAGTGAGATTGCTGTAAATGCGATATAAGAATAGATCCTGTTATAATTCAAAGTGAATAGGGAAAACTTCCCGTTATTGAGGGCTCAACCTCTTCCTTAGTGACACACATAAAATCTGATATGGACAGACTTTGCTGCTGGGTCCTGATGCACGTTAAATCTGTCAGGGCAAGTCATCCCGTAAGCGTGGTATGGAGAGGGGAACAAACTCAGGTGCCATCCTCGTCACTTGACAGAGGTTCGAAATTACGAGGTTCGTCGCCAATAGACCTCGTTATTCTTCTAGTGCGATGTTAATAAAACCAAAGCAAGCCACTTCTAGGTCAGTGACCTCTATAGCGGGGGGGAGGGCGTATTGCGCATTCGTAAACTACAATATTTCGATTTAGTTACGTTCATGTTGTCAAGCAAAGCCGATAAGAATTATTCTATTTTATTTACAAAGGAGCAGAGTATTCCGAATAGCTTGGTTACGTTATTTCCTCATATTTTTCGATATTTTGTTATACTGTGAATCTTAAATATCCTATTTGTTAAAACAACTGATTTTTTATCATTCAAAATTATTCACATTCGACTATTTTGGTTTCTTATTTTCCACGGAATATCATTTTCTCAACAGATTGTATAAAACTTTTTTCAGAATAGATGTTTGAAATGTTATTCAGATAGAGTTGGTCCAAATTAATGGCGTTGACCAAATATGACAATGTCCACTTCCGATATACAGATCCAAGATGAAGTATCACATTTCGCGATCCTCTGCCTACAACTGAATAGCGTTTCTAACTAGAATGGGACAAATCTCGAGGATGTAGCTAGAAAATTACATTCAATTCTAATGAAATCATAACATAATTCTTCAGGAACATAAATATTAGTTTCAATAATGCATTTATCAAAAGATATTGCAAAACTCAAATAACATAATCGGACATATAACATTACCTCCAATTTCTGTTCCAAATACAATATTAAACGTTAACTATGGAGATTCAATATTAACATATCAATCATAATTTTTTACTGTCAGTTTTGAACTGGTATTCGATATGCTACTTACCCTGAATTGCAGCCATCTTTTGAATCTTATTATTAGCACGATTATCGTATTAATAACCAAAATCTAGTCATCAACCACATGAACTCACGAATTAGCACTGTATTCGAAATTACCAAACATTTAAGACAATTTGGATTCCCTTTCTATCTTACACATTTGGAGGATTTATACGCATGTGAATTATAATTAGAATAACGGATGTTTGATTTATTTTCAACTTTAAAATCATAATTATGTCCAAGATTTGGCTTAAAATCACTTAGCGGATCAGAAATATTTGATCTTGATTTTTTATAATCTTTAAATATTGAAAATTAAGCCTATTATTTTCGTGAAAGTTCTAGTTAAATTCCTTCTTTATGGTTGGCGTGATGTGGAAGTTAGGGAAAAAAAGACGCCAAATCAGGTGTTGTCCTCGTCACTTCACAGAGGGTCAAAATTACAAGGTCCGTCACCAATAGCCATTGTGTTGTTTCTAGTGCAACACTAATAAAACCAATCAATCAATAATTCTAGATGGTTCATATTGTTGCTTCATAATCATTTAATTTGGCAACTAATTGGTCGAAACTTTTAGTTTTCGATAACTCATCTATGAAAGAATAGCTCATATTTAAGGATCCGCAACCAAAGTTGCTTGAAATCATCACGAGTGTTTACATCTAATCCATAGGTCAACTGCTTGAAATTTTTCTACAGTATGAAAGTAAAATTCGCACCAAGAGGCATACGATTTTCTTCAGTGAGTCTCAAATTTTTGTCTAACGTTCTGGACTTAATTTGAAATTTTTCCGAAACAATTTAAGAAAATGATCTTAATTATTCGCCCGTCTGGAATAGGTGTTACCCAATCTTCTTTCGGAATATCGGTTCCACTAATTTGAATCCCTCTAACAGTGACAGGTAAATTCAAATATTACTATTATCTTAAAAACGCTTCATTACATTTAACAAGTCTTGCTTTTTATATGTATTAAAAGAAACAGAATTACTATTGGAGGCTTTTGATTCTAGTTTTACTTTTCTCATCTCATATTCCCTTTTCTTTTGCTTTACCTCCTTTTGCGTATCGGCTCAAATTGCCAACAACTGGGTATTAGGAAATTATTTTTTAAAAATTTATCTTTTGTACATAAATTAATAAATTCGATTACTTTTTAGCATTAGGTACATAGGTTAACTCCGATTCTTCAGTTGGATTTAAAATACCAGACTTGCATATTTTCGATTAGAAAAATATAAAATAATGCGAAATCTTTACTCACAATTCTTACGCTGCAGTCGTAGAAGCTCACTTGAAAAAGTTGAAGAAGTTCCGCTCACTTGAAAAAGACGAACAAAATCGAACCTTATGTATTACGTTAATATCACAAACTCAAAACTGATTGGATACCCGAAATCTCTGGTCCAAACGATGGTGATGAAATATCAGTTCCTTTCAGAAAAAAAAATATATCCCTCCAGACGAGCCCGCACAGTTTATGGGGAACTGGAAAAGAAATGCGATTAAAATAAGGGATTACTCAAAAAAATAAAGAACTGATACATAGAAAGAAGGTATGAGATTCTTTCCAGTCATAAGTTATTTTTTATCAATCACAAGATGCTCCTTCCAGTCACAAAATACGCTGCACGATAAGCCTTCTGCTTATCTAGTTATAATAAGCTTTCCCTTGGAGGCATCCACTCACTTCTCATCACCTGCGTTCCTTTCATGCTACATCTAAGCGAAATCAGCTTCAAACACAAGGATAGACACACGTACACGCGCGTGGAAACTCACAACACACACACACACACACACACACACACACACACATTACATAGTATATATATATATAAATATTTATAAGTACTTTGCCAGGTTTTAAAGTTATAGATGGATTTGATTTTATGCAAAAAAGAACCTGATGTTATATTACCATTTAGAAATGTAATTACATCTATTGCGTTATTAATTGCTTACACATAATTGCGTACGAGTATACGCATAAATGTGAATTTCTTTAAATTAAATATGAGCAGAAGGACCTAGATATATCTTAAAATATAACTTCTATTGCTTTGAATAAGAAAAAGGGAGTAGTATTTTAAAAGTTGGTACAAAATTTAGATCTTTTCCCCTTGTCTAAAAATTATCAGTTACCTAAAAAGGATTTAATTTTCTTCAACTCTAAAAAAAATAGATAATCACTAAGTCATAAATTATTCAAACTTTTTGAAGTGTTAAACAAATATATAATCCTATACTCAAGAAAAATTGGAATGTATGAATGAAGCAGAAAAAAGGTTATTTAATGGCTTCAAATAGCATATAGTTTTATTGGGAAATATTTTGACCCTTTACTCACACAATTGTTCCATAAATTATTTGAAATTTATTCGCTCTTTAAGAAAAAAATATATGTAAATATGATATAGGGAGCTCTTAATGTCTCTAAATAAAAATTGAGAAATAGAAACAAATGGGAAAGAGACTGATGTTTTTTTACAGGAAAAAAATTTTAACTTTTGAGCACATAACTATTTGTTCTGTTCATTATAGTAAGTTATTTATGTAAAAGAATTTTGTTATGAAATATTCCATATTACGAGAGAGAGTCATTTTTTTCTGGGAAAATTCCACTCACTAATCAAATTTTTCTGACAAAATGGGTTCATTTTTTCTAAACAAAAAAGGCATTGCTTTAGTAAAATGAAAAAAGGGACTTATTTTGTGTAACGTACATAATATCTTAGTGGTTGCAATTGCTATATATGCGTAGCATAGACGACAGATATAAATTGTGCTTCAAATTTCATTCTGGAAACATAGATTAGGTAATAAAAATAAAGGTTATAAATTATGAATTTTTCTGAAAAGTGCTTTATGAAATAAGTTCAAAAAACCCTTTGGGAATTTGAGAATATTGAATTTTGTGATAAATTTTTTGCTGCATTGAATTTATTCGTGTTTAAAGCCTTTTTTTATTAGCAAGTATTTTAATGCTTTGACTTGGAAAAAGTGTGTACAGTTGTTGTAAATTTATTCTGAATCAGAACACTAAAACACTATTATTGGAATTTCTTGTAATCTACAGTAAAATTGATGCATTCCTTGACTATTCTGTTTTGGAATGTTGAATTTTTTTAAAGTTCATAATTCTTAAGTAAAAAATACATGAGAAATGGAATGAAAGAATAATTAAAGAAATAAATATGCATGTCTTCTAAAGTTCATCAATTATATATATAAAAAAGTCCCTTATTAAGTTTAATTAGTGAAAACTCATTTAAATATATTTTAATTATGCAATTATAAAGCTTTTATTGCAGTAAGAACAATACAAATACTGTCTATCGTCTATTTTGATTGTACGAAATTGAATGTTTCAAAGGAAATAATTAATTCAAATGCATATTCTTATACATGTTTTATTAAAGCAGGAAAAAATTTTGAATATCAAAATTTGTTAATTGAAATAGTTTAAACTAAAAGATAAAAGTACATTTTTTATAACTTTCTAGATAACGGAACATATATTATTTCATATGATCTACGGCACAAACGTAATAATAAATATTTATTTCAAAATGAGATGATAAAATATAAGCAAAAAATGAAAATAAATAAATAAATATTTGTTATCCTCTATCTTCTTTCAGTAGTTATTTTCCGTTCCATAATTTTGACTTTGAAATGCAGAATAACGGAAAGCGTATCAGGAGTTCTTCAGAGATCGATCATCTCTTTATAAAGATCTGCTACTGGATTTCAAGAGCAGCTATTATTGCTAATAGACATAAAAATACCCTACGGATAACTACAGAGAAATGCTATTAGAAGTAACATTACTTTGATAGTCCTTTTTTTTTCAGAGCCAGAAACAGTTTCATATATTTCGAAAGGAATGCGAATATAAAGTATAGAAATAGCTCTGAGTATTATGAAATATCCGTTTTTAGTTGAATTTTTTTCCAGTCTTTTCTGTAAGTACTCAAAAATCTAGTTGCAAGTAAATTTTTTTTTTGAAAATATTTTCAGTAATTTTATATATATATATTTCTCTATTATATACTTTTTACTACACTGGTAAAGTGAAACAAACGACAAAAATGTTGTAATTCATTTGTAAATTAGAAGAAAAATTTATACTTAAGTAAGCTTTTTAACATGTAGAACATTATTATTTATAAGCGTTGAAAGCATATAAAAATAAATTATTTTTGTCTTTAAAAAAACATAACATTTGTGAGTATCAAAGCAAAAATATCAACAGTCTTAAAGACTCACGTGATTTGAACATTTTGATTATTACTTTAAGGTGACTATCTGCATTCGTGATGGCTGCGGTTGCCTAGTAATCACGGTCGCTGTCTAGCGGCTGGTGGTTTTCCTCAAGTCTTGGGTTCGAGTCTTATTGCCTCTAAAGTCACGCCAGTTTTCTGGGGCTGATGCACATTAACTCTATTGAAGCCCATGTCCTCCCATTGGTATGATGTTGAAGTTAGGAGATGGAGGAACCACAGCTCAGGTGTCCTCGTTTCTTGATCGGGGTTCAAAGTTACGAGGTCCGTCGCAAATAGTTACCGTGTTGCTTCTAGTACAACGTCAATAAAAGCAATTTACATTGTTCGTGAGTAACACTTTTTCAAAATTAATTTTTGAACATTATTCTGTATTGTTAGGAGAAATAGGATGTTATTTTTTTTTAAAATAACATATTAAAGTTTTAACATAAATATTTTACTTTATGGTAAAATATGTTTGATATCGAGAAAACTCTTAGTGCATTTAAACTGAAACGGCTAACACAGCTTGAAAATTCCTAATGTAACTACTTTCCTTTCCTTTACGCATAGCAATTGTCTTCAAATAGACCCAAAAATAAGAGAAAAATTGAAATTTAAAAAAACTACAAGTTATTACACATTCTAATTTGGGCATTTAACTTAATATTATAAAAAGTAACTAAACTTTTTGTTTTGCAAAAACAATCTAAAATTCATCAGTCTGATTCGTCAAGCTTTCCCTCTGTTTTGGTCTGCAGCATTTCCCTCCCTCCCTTTCTTTGAGCATGTACTTTTTTTCCCTCTGTAATTATTTAAAAGGTAATTAGTTATTTTTTTTCACTGGTTATAAGTCTGTAGTCACACTATTTTAAAACAAGGAGCATATGAATTCCGATATTTAACTGAAACTTATACAATACCTTAATCAAACCAGTAGCACCTTCATTAAACTGTGTATAGCTATATAGGTACCTAATTACAAAGTTAGTAGTTCAACAAAATTCTGTTTCGGAACTATATTTCAAAGAACACCGTTAAAACTTTCATTGGAAATTTGTGTCATGCCATGTAAACAATGTTTTAATTAGTTTTTTATCACATAATTAATTGTAAACAGGTTTATTAAAATTTATAATATTTTGTAGATGTCCAGTAATTTTGTCAGTTTATGATTCAACCCCTGTTTGTGATTTTTGAAATTTATATCAGCTGTCAGTTCCTGTTGGACATTGATTATACCTAAGATGCTTATTACTGGAAGAGAATGGTAAATAACTGTAGTAACTGTACTTTATATATTTGTTTAATCGTTCCTGTTATTGGGAATAGTAATTCATAATAATTTTACCGCTGGTCTATATATAACCGTTTGTTAATTTGCCTCTTCCTTCGATTCCTACCAATGACTTTCGATTACTCGGAACTCTCTTCTGTATACATCTAACATATTTTTTATTAAATTTATTTTTTTTGTACACATTTTGTACGAATTCGTATCCAATGGAATCATCGTCCTGAAATATAATCTCTGTACTGCAGTTGCTGTAGATTCTCTAATATATGTCACTCTCCAAATATATTTATACTTAAAGCAGAGCCCTTATGTTGCTAATGAACATACGAACTGGAAGCAAAGTTTATAATGTTTGACATTTTATTGCAATTTCTACATTAATTTATTATATTTCAATGTCCTATACCTTTAAAGTATTAATGGATATGCAACAAACAAAACCACTGTAAGACTAGTAGTTACATTTCTGCCATCTATCGACAGACACTCCAGGGCAATTTATCATTGTTGATGAAGAATTTTCTTAACTAATTTCTTTTTTTTTAATGCTTTTTCTTAGCAGCTTCAGATATGGACTATTGAATTTTGATTTGAACAGCTGATTTCGAAAATTTGTTTTAGAAAGAAAAGGAAAGTTGAACATACTGTATAGTTTATTTCCTGAAAAAAAAAAAAAACCCTTTCCAATTAGTCTTAATGAATAAACAATATGAGTATTTAACTTAAATTAATTATTAACCTATTAAGAAGAAACAAATCCTTAAAGAAACTTTTTACTTGAAAGGTTCAACTTCATGCGCTTAGGTTTTGAAGCACTTGTAGTATTCATGTCATCATTACTTGCAATAGAATCTTCATTATGAAGTTGAGCAATGTTTATTAGCCATTTGTTTGTATAATGATTTGCTGTATATTTTCGCGTTTTTCGAGCAATAATATATAGTTATCATGATCCATATTTATAATATTTCGAACAACTTTTGAACAAAATTTCAACATAAAATATAAATTATCAGCGTAAATAGAGATCAGAAATATGTAAGCAATATATACAATCGATCGTAAGCAGATGCTATTTGTTTCCAGCTCTGAGTTAAAAATCATTACACTTAACTGTACTATAGTAACTGAAAAATTGGAAGAATTATAAAAATATCATTTATAAATAAAACTGAAAGAAAAACATAAGAATCGAGTTTCGAAAATAAATTTCTTATTACATTCAACTCTCTTTTGAAACAGATGACATTTTTTTTTTTAAAAAAAAATAGCTATGTCTTTATTCCTATGCTGCAAGTTCGGAAAAACATTATTTGGTAAAAGAAATCCTTGAAATAAAAGATTTCTAAAGAAAAACACAATTGAGTAAAATGATCAAAAAATGAAATTTTGTATGTTGGCATTCTCCTTTAAAAGAAGCGGACACATAATTCAAATACATGCGAAGAATTTATATAAAACTTTGTTTCTAAAATAAAACAAATCAAAAGTTTTGATTTTTTTTTCATTCCTTTAACAAACAAATAAATTATCAAATTTCAAGAAATTTTGTTCTCCATCAATAAATTTCAATACTTTGATTACATTACTTATAAGTTCATTGCAATATTATAAGAAACATAGCATTGTAAATTTGTTAGCATGTCTAACAAATTAAAATGACACTATTTCTTGAATTTATTCTTATATCAATTTTCTGGTTGAAAATCTGTAAGAACAGAATTATTTTTTATTTGTTTCATGCACTCAGTTTTTAATCTGAATAAAATTACATGTGTATTCAATCAGATGGGAGAGTAGTAATGAAGTATCTTGTAATCGTTCTAGTTTCATTTATATATAATGTAAATACAAGGGCAACACGCGTTTCGGATAAAAATAATATTTTGGTAACTCGAAACAATATACTTGATATAACAAACTGTGATTCAAATAGATGTTCTTGTGGTGGAATCCGTGTTCAGGTGTACATTCTTAATTTATCGTCTTATTTTTGCTCGAGTCGATAAAGTGTTCCTATGAATCTCTTGCGATCCTGTAATTCATAAGTGTTCCATCCTATTCACTACACTTCTTACGTCATAAGGCTCATATACATAATCACGGTTCTTTCATAAGACGAGATTCTTTCGTCAAACATGATAGTAAAACCGTTCCAAAGATTAGTTCAAAGGGGAAACGCGCGGAAGAATCATTTACTAAGTAATGCATTTAATAAAAAAGAGCAAAGATAAAATCATACTATTAAATTAAAATAAAGAAATAATTCCTGAAATATATTCATTGATTCCTTGAATTTCTCGTATAGATAAACAAAGAGAATTTAAAGGGGGAAAAGACTTATATAAATATTTCGGATTTCAAATAAGCAAGAAGCATTTACTAAATTTTTAATTTCATCGCTTTTGTCTGTCTTTGTTTTTTGTTTTCTTTCCTTTCCGATCTTATTCACTTCCCAAAGTTTTTCTTATAAGTATTTAATATGTTATTTATATTATTTACCTGTACTTTATTATACTTTTTTTTAAAAAAATTAATTATGAGCTTTTCGTTATAGCAGTTAGAAATACATTTATTATATTTATGATATTTAAATTAATATAAATATATAGTTATTTAAGATATTAAAAATTTGTGTTTATTCAATTGTTTAATATTTTTCTCTCAACCTTCATACGCATAGATTTCGAAATTAAATTAATTCACACAGGCAAATTTAATTCTGTAACTAACAAAGGAAACAAGAAAAAAGAAAAACATTGATCGACATCTAAAATGAACTCATAAGTATTAATTTATATTGAATCAAAAATTATTATAGTTGAAAAAAGCAATGAATATAATCGATATATATATATATATATATATATATATATATATGCTAGCAGATCCTGACACGCGCTGCTGTGGCTAAGTTGTACATTGAATTATATTGTATTAAACTATTCAATATAGTCAAATTATTATTTAGGAATAAAGACGAAAACATTGTAGCCGAAGTAAAAACCCGCGGGATTGAGATTTGAGTCATATGCCAAAATTTAGAGGCGATTGATAACAATTTTCGAGGATTTAATATTAAGGGCAAATCAACACAAAGTTTTGAATTTGATATTTTATTCATCTCATATTCAAGTATAGTTTCTAATAAATGAGTAATTTATAAAGTTATTAGTTGATAACATATAACAATTTTTAAATGAGGTAAGTAGCGTAGATTATTTATTTTTTTTAATAATTATATTCCTCATTTATAATGATGAAAATATTCAATTTTTAATTATTCAAGCTAATTGGTGCACAATAGTCTTGGTCAACCTGTATCTTGCTAACACAAACAGATTCGATTGTTTTCCTACACGTGAGCATACACCATATAATTGCCCATGGGAAAAACATGGATTTTCCAAGTATAAGCCACAAATTGACATTGTTTGGCCTTGAGACTTATATCATTGGAATGGGTGTCAATAGTTCCACTTCTCTTGTAAACTTTCCAGTTAAAATGGTTGATTCAAGAATATTTCCGGTAATCATTTTGATGACGAAACGTGAACCATTGCATAATCGAGGTGGATTCAAATTATGCAGAAGAATAATAGGTGAACCAGTCTTCAACTAAAATTTATGTGGTGGAATTCCGGGCATATCTAGAGAATTTAAAAATTCAATTGGAAAATCTATACTTTCGTTTTCATTCACAACAGTGTGGATTGATTTAAAAGACACCAGATTACTTGGACAAAGTGTTGTATTTGGAAGTTAATTTTGTCAACATCAACATAACTGCCATAATAGCCGGATTACTGGGCCGGTTATGATCCAAGTGATCTTTCTATATGTCCTGGAAGATACTCTCCATTAGTTCATTTTTTGCCTGAATAACAGTGTAGAAATTGTCTGGCAATTTAATACATTGCGTATTTGGTTCCAGTTCTATTCTACCGTTTCTAATATACACCAATTGTTCGGAAAACATTTGTGCCGATGGATCATTTGGCAATTGTGCGCTCATGTTTATGGTCTGTCAAAGTGTTTCGACACATCGCCATATCGACGATTGTTTTAAACATGCGCTAATCTCATCGGCGAAAAAAAGAGCGAGGAATGTCAAGTAAGCTCTGTCGAAAATCACCAGAGAGTAGTAGGACAGCGCCGAAAAGTTTATCATTGCCGCTCAAATCTTGCATAGTTCTGTACAATATATGTTTGTTAGCCGTTGTGAACTCATCGCACATTATGATTCAACTTTTTCACAACACTGCAGCTATTCCGCTGTTCATTTTAATGTTACATATTGCGTTCGGTTTGTTATGAATCTCTAATAGCAGCTTGAATGCTGAATGTGCGATTCGCCCGACATCTAGCAGAGTGGCAGCAATGCCTGACAATACAGTTGCCAATGCAATTTTCTGTTGTGACCGTATTTTGGCAAGGATTAATGACATTAAAAATATGGGCCATTAACTGTTCTCAAAAATTCGAAAGACGATGGTTCAGGAACATTAACCATCAACAACCGTAAAAGGGAGCATTCATGTTGTTTTGGACGCACTGTGTAAAGCCTTCCCAATGTCTTGTCTTTGAATATGCCTGTAATTGAAGGATGTGGAATTGCATTCCAACCATATGAGCCATTTGGTTGGAATGTAATTTAAATAAAGCCATATACGTTTTTGAAAACAATGGTGAGTACCGTACCACCCACTGATTGTCAATTTCAATTTGGTTTGTAGAATTTGACTGTCACATTGTGAATGTGTGGCCACCACTCTTAGCATTTCTGCAGCGATACAATAGATAACCGTCAATATCCGTGATAGTATCATTCGTATCCTGCTTTGGAAAACACTTCTTACATTTTCTATCATTTTAGTAACAAATTAGATACTAAACCAAATACTGATGATTCGAAAAGCTTTATACCATTTTGAAAACACTCAGGACAATTCAATGAGGAAATAAAATAATTTAAAATTTTAAAATTAGATACTATGTTCTCATCTTTATTTTCTAAATTACGAATTGGTTTTGAATGTGACTGAAGTTTTCATTCACTTACTGTTGTTGTAACACATCTATCAATGTTCTTCTTATCTACATTTTTGTTTGTAAATATTTCCATTAAATTTATATTTTCTAACAGAACTTCGATTCTTAACTGAAGTTAATTTCTATCTTCCCAACATTTGAAATGAACACTATCGTAAACACAGTTTAAACTTTGTAAACACAATATTGTTGCCAAACGTTTTGAAGAAATTGGGTATTACCAAACGGCAGATCCTAAAAGCCCAAAATAAACAAATAATTTGTAATAAAAAATATTGTGATAAGAACTACCCTATCTCTCAAGTTGGACCAAACTGCCCACAGTATGCAAAATTTCAATAAAATCGGTTCATTAGTTTAAGAGTTCATTGCGGACAAACAACGTGACGCGAATTTTTTTATATATAAAGATTTCAGTTACAAGTTGACCATGCTCGATTGAGCTGTAATCGGACTTGAAGGTATACAGACGTGAGAGGTAAGCGGTATAGCGGTTAGTGAGAGCGTACGTTCCGCTCTCTCAGTTATCTGTCGAAAGTAAAGTTGGAAACATGTATGGAGGTCACATGGTGTATAGTTGATAACGATGAATCCATTGCTGTAACAGCTGCTCTAACGATCGCTCTGTCTTACCGTTTTATTTGACCTTCGGCCGACCGCTGGTGTTTTGACGCTGATATCTGCCGTTATTGATCCCGGCTTGCCAGCATAGTCTAATCGTAGATAGCTTTGACACAGATGTCGAATGTTTGTTCAATTCGTCCAATCAGCCTCTTTCATTCCTATAGCACAATCTCTATCAAACTTTGACATCTGCCGTAATGTGCAAGAATATTTTGGCGAGGCATTTTTATAGCCGATGTAAGATATCCAAAGTCGAAATCCAACCAAAACCTTGACCATCCGATTTAGAAACGTTCTTTATATACACTTGCTGATTGCGCAGTTCCGATGTACTGGAGCTCCTGATATTCATTCATTGGACACCAAAGTTTAAACATTTGTATGAAATTCCAATGTTTTTGCATTCGCAATTTCATTCCAATTAGGCAACTCCTTCTTGGTGCGTCGATTTTTTTTTTCTTATGAATAAATTGTAAAAGTGTTAATAAGCTAAGAATAAATTACAAAACTATAGCAAAATAAACTAACTATATTAAAATGTGCATTTAAAGTAGTAACAAATGCTATTATTATCAAGTTAAAAATAATTTAGAAAAATAAAAATTAAATAAAATAAAAAACAAAAATGAATTGAAGTAATCAGAAACCAATATAATAGAGAAACACATAATATAAGTGTATATAATCTAAAATTAAATTAACCAACTATATAAAATTAAAATTGAACAAGAAAAAACTAAATTTAAAATGTAAAACAAAAACTCGTAATTAAAGGATTCAATTGCATGAAAGATAAAAGAAATTCAAAAATACCTCCTAAATCTACTTGATTAAAAAAGAAACCCAAATTCCTCAGGTTGGAAACAGCGAATGGCCGGTTATATAAGTAGTAGGATCCAGCTACTCCCACTCAGCAAAATTACTTAAGAACTAAATGGTAATATAACAAATACAAGCAGAAGTTTGTATCAAATAAAGTAATAATCCAAAAATTGAAAGAAAGAAAGTGAACCAATAGATTAAAATTTCATTTTATCCGAAAAAAAATAACCAATTAAAATTTAAATATACATCATTTATATTTTCAAAAATCACGAAACTTTAACAAATTTATAAATATATTACTTTACTTACATTAAAACATCATTAACACATAATAATTAAAACATCATTAACGCATAATAATTAAAACATCATAAACACATAACCTGCAGATAAGAAATTGCGCATATTTACAAAAATTAAACGCTTTACCTACTCGATTCATTGACTGATGTTATGAAATAAAGAAGTAATTATAAATGTAATAGGTTTTGTTGTACATAAGAATCTTATTATACCGAGAAGACTAATTGCAAAATACATAAAAATAAAATTTTAATGTACTACTTAATCATTATTTATCATTAAATTTATACGTATATTGTTGAAATTCCAAACACAAGTAAATTTATCTGTTGACATATTCGACCTCGATTGGTTAGAAATTGAACCAAAATTAATCTCTCTTACATACATAAAACCTATACTAATACTAATAATAATTTATAAAATAAAATAAACACAAAGAAGCACATTCACACATCTGGACGAAGTAAGGCGAAACGCATTTCTTGACACTTCCTTGGAACCAAAATTGATACCAACATAGATTTTCTTCGAGCTATTTGGAACACACTTGACCTTTTTGTATATTTCTGAGTCTACTGCGGGGTCTTCGAAGATCTGCAACTTCTTTTCGTAGTTCCCTTACTTCGTCGCAAAGACTTTCTGTTGTGGAACTATGATATGGCACAAACGTAAAACTCTCGAGGACTGAAGTAACGGAACTAACGGAGTTTGGATTTATCTCAAAAATTATGTTGGTCACCTCAGTCCCTTGTCTGAGATAATAGGAGAAATCGTCGCTAATATTGTTTGGACTGGTATGGATATCACTCCTGATTAAATAGCACATAAAGCTAAGAATCATCAATATTGTGATTCTCAGCCAGCCTCTTCATGGCTCGGAGTAGTTCACTCGGCTTTTGGTCACCTAAACTTTCACTAGCTAAAAGGCACCGTATTTCAGCAGCCTTGCTCTCCGAACATCGAGCAATTATCTGGTATTTAGTTCGACATAAGTATCGGTGATGTTGAGTTGCATTATTACATCTCGCACTATTATTGCTACTTCGGGTGAGAGATGAGCCACGACACGGTTGTATTTTGTCTTGCTCTCCTGCGCAGGTTCGGGTAGTGCTACATCGGAGGTGGCTTTCAACATATACAACCACACAGATGGGTACAGCTTGATGAATGGCGGTATTATGACGGTGGTCAATCTGATGTAGACTTTTTTTTTTTTTTGAAAAATGGAAATAGATTGAAAGTCGATTAGTAAAGTAGTTGCGTGGGATTATAGGTCACCAAAGAGGAAGATGAAAAGTGGATTGTTAGAAAACATATTAGTATCTTTCATTTTAATTATTAAATAATTACTAACAGTATTATAAATATAATTTTTTTTTCGAAACCTCCATAGTAATGTCGTCTCTCGCCGAAAACCATAATCTGCGCCCGCTGCTTTCCTGATCACTCCTTCCAGACAATACGTCATGAGATGCGCCTTGTGGCGATTGACTTATATCGTACAGAGGCAAATTACTTAATCACACTTCTAGCCGATTGGTTAATTGCGGCGCGACTATACGTCATTGTATCTGAAGCCGAAAATGGAAATAAGGAAAAATGACCTAAATAATTGATGAACTACAAGATTAATGATTGCATCAAATAATCAAAATGCCATTCAAACAACCAGTTTGTTAAATAAATTTACAGATATGTTATTCGACTAATTTAAAATTGGTGTTCTCAGGAACGTTTTGGTACTAATGGTTGTTACCGCTAACAACCAGAATTAAATACCACCATGCGTTGAGTATAAGGTTTAGATCTGGGTTTCCAGATGGAAAATTCAACTGAGATACATTATTCGCCTCTAACAACGCAGCTGTCGATTCCGGTTAATGTATGGATGCATTATCTTGAAGAAATATTGACCAATGACTGATGATTACTGGTGACATAGGTATAAATGCTTGAAAGAGATATATTGATAATAAATGAAGGTTATTCGACCATTTAAGAATGCAGTATCAACTTGGATATCATATCCGAAAACCGTCTATACCATAACTAAAATACCTTATTGTATTCGGGATAAAAATGGATTTTCGTCTTTTAAATCATACCAATAATAATTTATCTCCCCATGCCATCTATGTTAAAATATTCTCATCAGAATAATATACAGAGAGAGAAAGAGAGTTTTTCATTAATTAATCAATCATTTTTCAAGTTAAATGTTTTCGAGCAAATGTTAAGGATGCCTGTTTGGATTTTGGTTTAAGTTGGTTTCCTGGTAATTTTTCTGTTATTAAGACCAAAGCAAAGCAAGCCGACGTTGACTGTCCACACGACATCTCATTGGAGTTTAGTGCGATATTTAAAAGCTAACACAAACATTATTTTCTCCCAACGAGCTTTAAGAAAACTCATTATCTTACTAAACAGATGTTAATATACAGGGGTTGGACAAAAATATGGAAACACCTTTTAAAAAACATGTTTCTTTGCTTAATATGGTGTAGGAAACCCGTTGGCATCCAAAACAGCTTGCAGTCTTCTCGGAATGGATAAATTCAGTTCCTGTATGTGTGCCAAGAGAATATTATACCATTCTTCCTGCAAAACGGTGGCAAGTTCAGATAACGATGTTGGCGGTGGATAACGAGAACGCACTTTCCGTTCCAATGTAGACCACAAAGGATCGATAATATTCAGGTCTGGTGACTGTGGTGGCCAGGGGAGATGGGACAAATCCTCCTCGTGCTCAGAAAACCAGTCCTGGACAATGTGAGCTGTGTGAACAGGGGCTTTGTCGTCTTGGAAGACACCATCACCATCGGGGAACAAAGTTTGTACCATGGGATGAACTTGATCTGCCAAAATGTTCACATAAGTCTTGGCAGTCATGTGCCCTGACACAGTTATCATGGGGCCAGCAGAGAACCACGATATGGCTGCCCAAACCATAACAGAACCCCCGCCATGTTTCACTCTTGGCAACAAGCAGTCTGTATTATAGGCTTGAGATGGCGTTCTCCAGACGTAAACTCGGCCAGAAGTGGGAAACAATGTGAAAGAAGACTCGTCAGACCATATTACACGCTTCCACTGCCCTATAGTCCAGGCTTTATGACTTAAACACCACCTTTTCCTGTTACGGGCATTTGCATCACTGATGAGTGGCTTCTCAATTGCAGCACGGCCAGAAATTCCCTGTTTATGAAGCTCCCTTCTAATTGTTTTGGTACTCACAGGGTTCTGTAACACAACATTCATTTCAGCAGTAACTTTTGCAGCTGTGGTCTTCTTATTTTTCGTCACAATTGCCCTTAATGATCGTCTGTCACGATCACTCACCACACACTTTCGTCCACGCTGTGATTTAGCAGATGATGTTTTTCCGCTTTTCAAATATGCGGAATAAATCTTCGATACAGTACCTCTTGAAACACTAAACACCTCGGCTACCTTGCTTACGGAAGCACCTACCATACGTGCTCCAACAATTTGCCCACGTTCGAAGTCTGTTAACTCTGACATAATGCAATGACAACCTCACATAACAGTACTCCGACAACAACTGAACTGTTTAGCACATTTACGAAGTTGTATAGGTGGCGTTAGTAGTCAAAAACGCCAGCGCCACCTACATATTTCATTAAAATCAATCTTTCTTTTCAAACATGCATTTTACAAGGTGTTTCCATATTTTTGTCCACCCCCTGTATGTCTTCCAATGTCTTTATCGAGCCATAATTGAAGGATCTTTAAGATAATCACTCATGTAACATTTTGATCGTGACCTATTGCATCATCTATTTTCCTTCCAATTGGATTAGTGAGATTTTTTTAAATTGATATATTGTTTCGTGCTCATGTAACGTTAAGCGACATCCTTCAGTCAATTCAGTAAGATAAACATATTTATATTCACTGTTCTTCTTATATTATTTAATTATCTTTGATAACCAGTAAAACGTTTACATATGCCAATTTTCAAATGCGAAATACTCATAATACATGGAATTAAAATTTAGTCACAGCCACGTACATGCTTATTTAGACAATGCAATTTTTCTCTTCGGACTAACCAAAAATCTTGAACTAATATAAACCTAATCCGCTTCTGACGTCATTACATGTTTTGCATTAACTGTGGTCACTCCTTCTCTGACTACATGCTGAAATACAATAAAAAAAACCTTGGGACATTATAATATTGTAGGTGACTACTTATATATATATATATATATATATATATATATATATATATACATATATATTTGTAAAGATTTTACTTAAATATTATTGAATTTCCTAATTTTTTCTACACTTTAACAGTCGCAGTAAACAGTTCATTTTTAATTAATGGTACCATTTCAATTTAGCTCTTAACTTAAGTAATCACGCAATCTTAAAATCAACCCAGTCAGCTTTTCACAGGCTTCACAACCGTAGGGATAATCCCTACTAAACATTCTGTTAGTAATTACATTCCCTAGAAATCATTCCATTCAATACCACTTATTTTGAAGAATTCCTTACATATAAATTCCAAGCAAGTTAAATTCCCATATCTTCTCAGCCACGGAAGCTAAATCTACGCCTCTGGTGTTCTCAAATGTGTATTTGTAATATACGGAATCGAAAGGACGTAGTTTGCTTTGGGTCCATCGCCAACACAACGTAATTATTGTCTCATTCAACATGAAATAGATTTTACTGGGACAGTTGGGTACTATTTTTCAAGTCACGCCATTAACATAAGAAATAGTTTCGTCTTTTTTTCCTCACCTATTATATATATATATATATATATATATATAGCAATACCAGTTACATTTTATGGTTATAAATTTATATTTTATCATACTTTCTCGGTCATTGATTGAATGCGTTCTATAGTAAGATATTTTAATTTCTTTAATTTTGGTTTTTAGAGCATGTGATTTTCATTTTCTGAATCTTTTCTTTCTATTTGTCTTATTATGTCTATTGTATGTATTTTCATAATGCAATTTTGTAACTGACTATTATTATTTTAATCATTAGTTTTAAATATTATTTAATGTTGAATTTGTTTTATTTTTAGCATGGCGTTATATTTTTGTTTTTATATATATATATTCGGCATGGTTGAAAAGACAGCCATACGTTTGAGATGGGGTCAGTGACTACTAAAAGATACAATGATGAAGTTCTGGAGACTTGTGTTCATCCGTTTCGAGGTGCAGTCAGCCGTAACATGATATTTATGGATAATAACATGCCATCTCACTGTGTGAGCTCGAGCGACGATTTCCTTGGGAAGGAAAATATCCCACGCATGTCGTAGCATGCTCACTCACCTGATCTGAATCTTGTGGAGCGTGTGAGGGATATGCTAGGGATACAATTTACAGGGTTTCTGCACCTTCTGAACGGAAAATAGCGGTTCGAAAGAATTAGATGTGAACTATTTGAGCCCACAATTCCTTCAAAATGTCACAGTATGTATGTAATATCGAATGAGTGGCTGTCTGTCAGAAATGCTAATTATTACTACGCTTAAATCATACTACAAATTGGAAACCACTTACACCAAGGAGTCTTATAATAAAACGCACAGATTCTATCAAAAATTAATATGCTTATTAAGAATCATATGAATAATTTTAAATCTGTTTTTTTATAGAAATTTCTAACACAGGAACATAAGATTATAAAATATCTTCAGAGGGGGTACCTTTATATATATATGTGTGTGTGTGTGTGTGTTTAACAAATTAATAATTTTTTTATATTTTTAATTATATCTATAAACTGTTTTAAAAGTTTGCATTTTCTTAAAGATATGAAAAATATTTTGTAACACTTTTTATACTAATTTACTTGATTTTGTATTATATGTATTACAACAGCTTGTAGCTGTTCTAAATTTAATGCGGTCTTCATGAAATTTTGGTGTTTTAAAAAAATTAAAGATATTTAACTTTATTTGTTGTCGCATTTTTTACAAAAATCTTTGTTTCTATCATTAGATTCTTATATACTAAAGTTATTTTCTAAATAAGCTTTGCTCACTTCAAACTGTTTAATACTAATTACATTATATATATATATATATATATAGTAATATTTACAAATAAGAACATATTTACTTGGAACTTTATGTCTTTGTAATCCTGTAAGTTGTTTCTTTTGTTTCCTATATTTTATACTATTTTTAGTCTCAAGTTTATGGTAATTTACCATATATGTGATTTGTTACCATAGAGAACTGACTCCAGATCAGTAGGTAAATAAACTTCGCACAAGAGGACTAAACACACATAATTAACAATAACTATATTTTTATTCAAAGTATTTAAAATTCGTTACATCAAAGGAAAAATACAAGCTGTTCATCCGACTAGCTAACGCAAGAAGACAGAAATAAATGGAGGGGAGAACTAAGTGGTCTAAACGTTGATTCATCTCTCTCTCTGTATGTTTTCCCGTGCTTCCTTAAATAGCGGTAGCAAAATGAATTTATTCACTTCAGCTTCGAATGGTTTTATCTGGCTTGCTTTGCCAGAATAGGCGACTCTTCCTCAAAGTAGTAGAATAGCAGTAGGCTGGAGGTGATCACCACAAGTTAATTGTTATTAATATCTTTTTAATATTGTATTCTAGTACTCATTAAATACTCCAACTGATAAACTTTATTTAATAGTAGGTTTATCAATAAAAGTTTTAACTTCATCACAAAACTTGCTCAATATTCTTTACTATAATTTTCTTAATTGTCGTTGATATTTTGCTTATTTTCTAGATAATGAGTTAATATCTTGGTAATATGAATAGATTTGCTATTGATTTTATTATCATTAGAAAAGAATTCTTTTAGAATACTTATTTCCGTCTTTTTAAAGCCAAACATAAAATATACATTTCTTAAATATTATAATTTCTCCATAACTACTAATTAATTCATAATTTAGGTTCATTTATTGTACTAATGAGTTTAACATTTCAAATTTATGCAAATGAAAATGATTTATCTCGGTTTTAAGACACTGTTTTATGCTATTAAATGTTTTGAATAAATTTCTTTATGATTGAATTTAATGCGAGTATTATATGAAGTTTATCCAACATACTGTTACAAATTTGTAAATATTATTTGTATTTGTCTTAAAATATCTCAGACAGATCGGAAATACTCAGAGTTTGGGCAAAAATCGCACGTTCAATGTTAATAAAAAAAAAATGGCATTTCTAGGGATTTGCGACTTGGCGAACTTTTGGCGGAATTATTGGCAATCACTTGGCGAGATTTGGCAAAAAATAGATATGTCTAGAAAGTTCCATCATCGAAGCTCTAGGACCAATATTAAGCGAGATAGTCCGGAACCTTCTAGAACCTTAGCAAAACTCTTAGATTTTCTAGCCTAGCCAGGTATAAATACCACCGGCCGAGATAGAAGCGAGGAGTCTACCCATTTGAAATTACTGCAATGTCTGCCTAGTTATACTTACTTTCAATTTTCATTTCACAGAAACAAAAACTCACAAACATTATAAGACACACTGGTCAGATTTCTCCAAATACATAAATAATAACCCTAATTACCTTGATTACATTAGCATAAACTCTCCCCCTCAACTCGAAAATAAAATTACAGATCTAACTGAATCAATTCTAAACGCTTACAAACAAGCCTCATCACCCATCAAAAGCAATAACTCAACCTACACTCCCAATAATATCAAAAACCTCATCATACAAAAGAACAAAATTAGAAAATTATACCAAAGAACTCTCGACCCATGCATAAAAAATCAAGTAAACAGAATCTCAGCTGATATTAAAAAAGAAGTACAGAAGTTTAAAAAAGAAAACTGGAACTCTAGACTTCAAGTCCTCAATACACAGGAAAACTCTCTATGGAAAACAACCAACATTTTCAAAAAAAAATAAAACCAAATATACCCCTCCTCAACTCAAATAAAGGCACAGCAGTAACTGATCTACAAAAAGCGAATTTTCTTGCAGATGCCCTGGCCACCAACTTCCTTGAAAACCCTAGACTAACTAACTTTGAAACTAACATAGATAACCAAGTAAACAACAAAATTAATGAATTGTTTCTTTCCAATACTAACAATTTCCTCAAACCAGCCTGCCCGGATGAAATCATCTACTACATCAAAAAGGTAAATCCAAAAAAGGCACCTGGAAAAGATGAAATTACTAACAAAATGTTAAAAACCCTACCACTAAAAATTATCTTCATTCTCATATACCTCATTAATAAAATTTTAATTCTCAAACACTTTCCTAACTCCTGGAAAACTTCATTAGTTTTCCCCATTCTAAAACCTGAAAAAAACTCTCACTCACCAGACAGTTACAGACACATTTCACTACTCTCCACCCTCAGCAAGTTAACAGAATCAATTATATTCAACAAATTAAAAGAACACATAAACACCAATAACTTTATAAATCCTAATCAATATGGCTTTGTTAAACAACTATCTACAATACATCCACTACTTAAACTGATAGAAACAATAGCCTCAGGCCTTGAGAAACGTCAATCCACAGGTGTCGTTTTCCTAGATATTCAAAAAGCTTTTGAAAAAGCTTGGATTGACGGCCTAATTTACAAGTTAATCACAAACAACTCCCCCCTCATCAAACTCATTTATCCATATACTGAAGAGAGAACTTTCGAGGTTAAAGTTGGAACCTCCCTTTCTAACACTTCTGAAATCAAAAATGGTGTAGTTCAGGGCTCTTTACTCGGTCCAATCCTATTTAATATTTATGTTAATGATATTCCGAAGTACTCTGTAACAAATATCAATTTACATGCAGACGACACTGCTATGCTTGCAAAATATAAAAATCCAAAAACCGTTACTAAAGCCCTAAGCTTCCACCTCAAACAACTTGAAAAATACTTCAACACATGGAAAATCAAAATTAACGTAGAAAAATCTGCAGCAGTTATTTTCACAAGAAAGAAACCCACCGCCACCACCACCCACACTCTCCTACACTCAAATTCCCTAGTCTGAGTCCACAAAATACCTTGATATCATTTTTGATAAAAAAAAACTGACTTTCCGACAACTTCTACTACACTCGTGCGAAAAATTCCGTAACTTAACTAGAAAACATTTCCCCCTAATTGGACGGAATTCTGAAATGACTTTAGAAAATAAGCGACTTATCTACACCTACTTTATGCTCCCAGTAATAACTTATTCCGGCCCGGTTTGGGGGTTTTCTAGCAAAAGTAATATTAAAATTCTTGAAACTATTCAAAATACAACCATCAGAATGATAGCCAAAGCAAGATGGTTCATGAAAAACTCAGATATTCTCAAAACTCTAAAAATAAATACCTTCCGTTAGCACATACATACCATCTCAAAAAACTTTTTTACATCCCTACAAAACAACAATAATCCAAATATGAAAAACTTAGAAATTTATCAACCTAATATTAAAACAAAGAGGCCGAGAATTATTCTTCTTGACTCTTATGAGCCCCCATAATAATTTGCATAAGTGCATTAACTTTAAACTATTAATTTTCTCTTAAACATATCTAGACTGTCCTAAAAATTTTAAAATCCCAATACCGAGCATGCTCTTCGTACCTCTATCTCTTATTTAACTTAAGCCATACTCCAGGACAGCCAATTGCAGATAGCACTCTCACCACCCTCCAAATTCTCCTACAACATCTATACAAATTCTAGCAGAAGAAGAAGTAAGCTTCCCATTGGTTCCCCACCCACTCCTCCCGCACTCCTTCACAACCAATCAAGTAAAAGAAACCAGCCCAGCTAACTTCAATAACTCCAGTAGTCTCACAGTTCCCAGCAAGACACGGGTTGAAAGGCGGCTACGCCGCCTAGGTACCCGTATAGCTTTCAAAAAGAAATAAAAAATAAAAGAAACGAGGAGTAGTGAAGAAGACGAGCAGTAGTGAAGACGGTCATTTTTTTATTGCTAGTTATCTGTCTGAGATATTAGAGACTTCTGCGTTTAGAAGCTATTTCCTGTGAAATTAGCTGAAGTAGAGCTGTGTAATTGTGATATCTACAGCTGGAATTTCTTGCGTCTTGTAGAAATTGCGACGAATAAAAGTCTTGAGATTTTTTTTTAAAGAGATTTTTTCCTCGACTCTCAATCAACACGAACCCCGAAGCGCGGTACAATATATATATATTGACATTTTCTATAACTTAATAACAGTATATAATGAAGTTTTGAGATTATAATAATATATTATAAAATATATAATGTAACAAGATAGAAAAGTCAGGTTAAAATACGTAGGAAAAGTATCATATCATGAAAGAAATTTTCAACAATGGTTTTAATAATTTTCTTGCGAATATGGCTTGATATCTTTACCCACGTTTAGCATTACTTTTACTCGTATATGTATAAAATCATGCAAACCTCAGAGACTGTGGAGTCTAATTTTATGAATTTTTGAGAAATGATACATAACAGCATAACTCTTAATTACAAAAAATGCTTATGATATCCAATTGAAGCATGAAGCAAACAAAAAATGACTATAATACGATTCAATGAGAGTAAGAAATGGAAAATAATAGAAAAAAAATTTAGACTTATGAATTTAATTTCGAACGTATATCACTCCTTATATTTATGCACATTTCACAATAGAATTTAATGCTAGCAGCAATGTTTTTTAACCATAGTTTAGTGAATTAATTTCCACTCTTCCAGAAATGCTGCGTTGGGAGCATTTATCTCTTCAGGATGGATATATCTCAATGCAATGACTTTCCCATAAATTCTCTATTCGATTTAAATCAGGAGATATCGCTATGTGTACTTGACTAAAAACAAGCATTACGGTCTATAAATAAATTTTTAGATTTTTATTCACCACTGAAAAGTCTTACGAAATGTTTCAAGACATCATCTTTACGTCTCTTGTCGGTCCTGAGTTGAAATTTTGTAAGAGTCGTGCATCCGTAATCAGTATTCATCTCCATATCATATTCACGGCCGACGGTTTTCGTTCAGTAGTGGGTTCGATCCTTGGTCGCTAAAGACCCGCCGTGTAGCCGGGGCTGATGCACGTTAAATCTGTCGGGGCCTTAAGTCCTCCCGTTGGCGTGGTGTGGGTGTTAGGAGAGGGGATGCCAGCTCAGGTGTCGTCCTTTTCACTTGACCGTGGTTCAAAATTACGAGGTCCGTCACCAATAGCCCTCGTGTTGCTTCTAGTGCGACGTTAACATAAACTAAACTAAACTAAACTAAACTAAAACATCTCCATATCATCACGCTTGAACTACCTAAATTGTCCCATTTTTTTTAATATTCGAAGGAAGAGTTCTCGACCCTGACAACCTGCAGTTGTAAAATCCTTTAATATCAAATGTTCAGCTTAACCTTATCTCATCAGGTAAGAGAATATGGGTCTACTGTTTTTCATCCAGTTTTTATGTTCTTACAAATTAAAGCATTCCTTATTTTATACAGAAGAGAGTAAAACACATAAATTTTGCATTATGGTATAAGGTGTATTTATATTATACTTCAAGTGTACAGTTTTCCGTGATACAACATTTCCAGAGGTAATTGCAGAGTAATAGATTTATTAAGACGATGGGCTGTTATTGTAATGCTTGTATATTAATAGCGAGAAAACACTATACGCTTACGGTCTTATCTAGACTTCCTTACAAAGGTTTGAATGCTCTAAAATTGTTTCCATAGAGCAGAGACTATCCGTCTTGTTATATTCATATATCTTACTTCTTCAAAATATTCTACCCTTGCTAAGGGGCCGATAATTTTCCACTTAACAAATTCTTCCAAATGATACTTTGGTAACCTTAACAAACCATTTTGAGTCCATAAACAACGAAATCAAATTCCATATTGCTGAAATATTCACTTATATACTCACTTTGCTCAAAGCGATTGATTCTCCTTCCGGATAATATAACGCCTTGATTTCCACATCAGATAACTTTTGATTGCATTATACTAATTAATCCTTATTTACAAATTTTTAGCAAAAATGGTTCACATCATGAGGCTATTTCATAGAACGTGAATATTTTTTGTGTATATAAAGATAATGTTCGACATTAGTATATATAATTGCTAACGGATGATTACTATCATACATTTGATTTTTTACTCTTAATTTGTCAGTGACATTAACATTGTTTAACGATTGTTTGAAATAAATTATTTCTTGAAAAATCAGAAATATTGAGAGAGATAGAAAGAGAGAATAATTTATAAAAGTAGCATATATATGCCCATTCAGAAGTTATTATGTGCTACAGTTTTTTTTAAAGAAATATATTGCTCTATTACTTTCATATTCCTGGTAAGATTACGTCTGAGAAGAGCTCGTATCACTGAAATTTATCGAAAGGTAAATAATATCTACAAGCAATATTTTTTACAATTAGAAAACAGTTTGAATGATGGTTGTTTATATACTGCTTGAAAGTTAATGAGTTTTTAGAATGAGGGACTTTTTCAGTAACGAGAATATAAAGATGGATCAATAGCAAGTCAAACAGACTAGATCATTGTCAAACATTGTCTCCAGGGAAAGATTATCTTAGATAAACCAGAGAAAATAAATATTTATTTCATTCATCACACTTAAAATATGATTGCTTTGGAATCTGCCACAAACAAACGCTTGCTATTGTCATCTTACATTCTTCATAAACTATTCTAGGACTGTGAATTTATCTTACTTCAGCGAGTGACAGTACTGTTGGGATCTCGAATTATCCAAGTGATCTTTCATCACACCCAAGAAGAAATTCAAATAGAAAGAAGTACTTGTTTCTCTCTCTACTGAATTTTGAGATCCTTACGAATGAAAAATGGTTACAGAACCTTCGGTTTTCATCTGTCATGTCTTACTCTTGCTCCTATTTAAAAAGACTGTGCAAAGCTGTTTTTATTACTACAATGTTAGTTTTTATTCGAGGTTTTATCAGATTGGTGCTGTAATTGATCTTCGAATGATTTTATTGTTCTGATTGAAATAGAACAAGTGATACAAATATGAATTTATTTTCTAGCTTCAATTAAGAAAAAAAATTCTTTTTGATTTTCTTTTTTTTTTTTGTCATTAAAAGATACATGGAAAATAAGATAATTTTAGAATAACTACAAAAATAATACTTAAAGGATACAATATTTAATAAAATATTTATATTATGTAAGTAATTAGAGTTTACTAGACACACACTTTACACCAAACGAAATTTATTTATTAAATTGTTAGGACTAATTATCTTTACATCAAATGTAACTCTAGATATATCAAATTCTTGATATTTCTATTTAGGCCAATGAAAATGAATGACTCTGTTTCTCATTGTATCTGCACTAACGCGTCCGTTGATACACTGAATCTTCAATTTCTTTCATCTATTTCATTATGATTCATTTTCAAAAGATAAGTGACCTATTTTCTCATCTGATTTCAGATCAAGACATATCTCATGTATATATTGGTTATCTTTTCCGATAATCTAATTTTTGGACTTTCTATTCGTTATTGTTGTTCCCTATAAAAACTTCAAAAATATAAATTTTACACTCTAGTCCAAAGTACAGAAAACTAACAAAATAAAGACATATATATTATAATTATACATTTTGTCCTGAATTTTTTACAGTTGCATGTATTTTAAATAATCTACATGCAATACTTTCCTATTATTTAATACTGGTAATTATTCTAATATTCTACGAAGGTATATGTAGGTAAATTCTTGGTCTCAAGGTTTATTAAATTTCTTACCTCTACAACAGATCCAAAAAATTGGGAAATTAGTTTGTGTTTTTTGTTATATTGTTGCGTAGATTGAAATTCATATAAAAACTACGGAATTATATCTCAATTCATGAATCACCATTTCATTTTAAGAATCTTAATATCTAAGAACAGGAATAACTATAAATAACCCTAACTGGAGCAATAAACAGATTAGTAATTAAGCAAGAAAGAAAAAAAGCAAACCGAATGAAGTGCACCCTTTAAATCATGTCATTTCATTTAAAGAGCAGCGTCGCAACACACAATTACAATTAACAATTACCTCCTTCAAGATAGCTAGAAATGAAATCCGTGCCCATGTCACCAAGGTCAACACTCCAAATAACCTATCCATATAGATTTCGCGGAATTGTAACTCCACATAATAATCAAATCATAAAATCATAATAAAATCAAATAAAACGTTCTCGTTAAGAGTATCACTATTGATACGTTAGTCTACAGCGAGCATTCTCGGAGCGTATCTAATGTGATACACTGGGCACAGGAGAGCAAACGCGAGCTTATTGCATATGATACGCTGGGAGTGAATGGGTTAAAAGTAATTTTTCTTGATTGCAGATGGCGTTGCTAAAGCAAGTTTGTGTTATCACTGCATACTTTTATCTGTTAAACATAGGTAAAATAAATGTGACACTTATTCACAGGTTAGTTTTGCTTTGGCAGCTATTTGCTATATAATCTAAAATGGATTGATATCGCGTTGAGGAGTCACAATCATTGGATTCCTCATTACACACCAGAAACAAAACAACAATCAAAATAAAGAGTTCTTTCCTGTGAATCTGTTTCATAGAAAGTGATGGAAATTTCATCACCTACAAAATTTAAGATGACAAATTCGAGTTTTATATTGTAATTGTTTTAATGTATAGTATCATCAAATTGAATTTTTTGTGTAATTTGGAATAACTCGAATGAGAACCGTGAATAGAAAAATAGGCGAAGTTTGATTAAAAAACTAGATAGCGAATTTTTATAAAAACTTATGTGTTGACTGTCTACCTCTTTTAAGCAACAATACGTCTATCAGATAATTAAATTTAATTAGCTTGTTAGTAAATATTACAGAAGTATTTACAGTAGTTGGGATGGAATATTAACCCCTTTCCAGAAGAACCATATTTAAATCGCCGTTAAAAGCGTTTTCCCACCTTTTAATCTACCAAGCAAGAGTGGATATAACTCCTGCCTCTCTACCTGGTCAAAGTTCGCTGCTTCGTCTGTCCTTCTTTAGAATATTTTCATCCAGATCGTGTCCAAGGGGAAGGATAGTATTTCACCGCCTCTTCAGTTGAGATGCAAATCTTAATTGCCTTGTATATGACCACTGGATGAAGGAAAAGGGGATCCTCTATGTAGTCAGGTCTGATCACGCAATATACGGTGGTGGGAAGACAGTCATGGTATAACCACTTATATTAAACATTTTTTATCAACCAAAATAAAAAAGTAGAAAGTTTCAAGCTCCCAGGAACTCCATATAAATGATGTACAAAACGCAATATTAATATTAGATTGAAGCACTGGTTCTGGTTAAGAAGCATCGACTTTGGAAACTAAAAGTTTAAAAAACATATTCAAACACATATGTTAGCGTTACTTGATCATTTACTTTAACCTATTCAGTAACCTACTTTAACCTAGTTGTTTAATGTCTCCTACAGTCCTGGTGTCGCCTGTAGGAGACATTAAACAACACTTTCAAAAAAGCCGCCAAGTTAAATAACAGGCGTCATTGTTACCTAAAATAAGTTAATTTTCTTGTTAATAGATGATAGTACAGAAAAAAAAAGTTTTTTAGTGAACATTTTTTATTCATAGCTTATTTACGGTAAAATGAAAATGCTGTTTTCTGAGAAAAAGAAAATTAGAGGCTTGCGCATCGCTAAGTGATCATATTTTTTTATTATTTGAATCATGAAAAATATTAAACACATTTTTGGATTCCTAAAAGTTGCTAATTATTTATAACATTATTGATTTCTCGCTCAAATCTTCCACTTCTGATTTAGAATGATGTTACTTCAGTGTCGCCTGCAGGAGACATGGGGCAATGGCTATCAAAATCACTTGATTTGAAACTGTAATTATGGCATATATTTCAGATCCGAATGATATTTTTTAATTGCTAAATGAATTCATGTAATATAGATATTTAAGGGATACAGGAAAGAATCTGTATGTGTCAGAAAATGAAATAAAACAGCTCTTAGTGATGCCTGTAATAATGTGTAATTTAAAATTTCCAAAACTTCGAATGTATTGGACAGAAAAAAACTATAACTCCCGTACACGCAGACAACATTTCTTGGAAATTGCGAGTATTCAAGAAGAAATAATTTAAAATTAAAAAATTATTTAATAGTATAAGAGAAAAAACGAATGATAAATTTTTGGAAAATAAGGATTCTTCTGCAAAAAATTCGGACAGGAATATCTTGTGATTCAAATTTTACATTATGCTCAATTTGCTAACTATTATGAATTGCTCATTAAAGTGAGATAAATGAAAGATTTTAAATTAACATGATGATGTCACTTTGTCCCAATGTCTAATCTAGGAGACACTTAGTTTCTCAGAAACAAACAAAAAAAAAATTAACATTTTTTTCAGTACATTTTCATGTATATAGAACCAATTGACAGAAATTATTCTAAAACTTATGGTTCAAAGTTGGCCTTGGGTATGAGGAGGTTAATTATATTCCGTTACATAGGTCTGGTGGCTTAAACTAGGTAGGCTTACAGAACATTTTTTCAAACAAAATTACGATTTTCTCACTAAAAGTTATAGAGAATTGTTTGTATTATAAATAGCCTTATATGTATATTAAAAAGATGTAAAATACATGGTTTGTCCAATAGGTATCGGGTTTGATATCCCAAAAATAAATTAATGGTATATATATATATATATATATATATATATATATATATATATATATA
>BMAW01024083.1:264153-335035 GCA_019974015.1 Nephila pilipes | reverse complement strand
TAAAGAATTAACTTATAAATTCATCTAAAGTTTTAAGTTATACCAGTGTGAGAGCTATTTAATTAATTTCAGTATTGGGTATCGCGTGAGTTGATAAGTTATCATTTATCTTTTGTTTCAAAATGGCTCCTTAAACTATCTTGCATAAATCAAAGCCCAATAAAATACACAGAATATTGAAGATTGGATATGAAAATTGTTTCTCAAATTTGATTTCAGTCTTAGTAGTTTACGAATAGCTTTATAAATAGATTTTTATTTAATTCTAGAATAACTATCTCATGAATAAATAAACCAATAAAAGGAATATATTATTTTTGATATCAGAACATTTTGAAATACTGAGTTTAATTCTCATTAAAAACGAGGATATTTAATTTCCCATTTCGGAATTTCCTTGGAGCTAATTACAGTTTTCTTCATTGGTTCCATCATTCGCTTTTTTACTTTTGAGCAAACATGAAGAACACTTAATTTATAGAGGATGAAAGAAAAATAATTTAAAATTCTGACTTCATATAATGATTATAAATAAAAATCATGTGATAAACTGTATATTTGTACACAATCAACAAAGAAAATTATAATGCAGTTATAATTTTTTTTGTTTAAATAGTGACGTATATCTATGTTCAAAGACTTATATTGATACTAAGATTAAACATGCTAAATGTAATTAGATATAATTTAAAAACATAATTTTAACAGTATTTACTGCGTACATTATTTGAAATAAAATCTTAAAGGATATTCATTTTGTAAAAAATATAGATATAGAAAGTCTTCGACAAAGATAAATTACTTCAAAGGAATTCAAAGAAATTGTCTGAGTTAAAGTAAATGGGCATTGAAATATTATTTGGTAATCCATTAACGTTTCAAATGTTTTCTTTTATGATTTCAACTAAACTGAGTCATCCTTTATACTTCTTGTAAAATTCTATATAAATTGGTAAGGGTTTGGAATAAATCTTTCTTGTTTAAAAGAATACGATGCTTAAACGCATTCTTTTGATCCTCTACTGATTAAAGAATCACTTCTCAAGAAAAATTAGTAAGCATTTTTATTTACTGTTAGATAAATATTTAAAATTACCTTAAATATGACTTCTTACTTGTTTAAATTCACTTTTAAAAGATATTTTAATCAAAAACAAACACATTTCTCTCACTGATATAATCAAGATTATAAAATTATTAGTGTTAACATTATGATGTTTCTGTAAAGTATTTTCCCCAGATATTAATGAAATCTATTTTTATAAATGGTTTTAAATGAACTAACTAGAGAGGGAAAAAAACTGAAAGAATTTTTATACATAACTAAATATCGTATGTACCAAACTAATTCACACATTTCTTAAGACCATTACGTTTTTATTATAATTAACTGATTTTTAAAGATATAAATTATTATATTTTAAAGCTTAATTTTATGTATTTTACAGTTAACCATAAAATATATAATTTGGCTAATATTTGTTGAGTTGAAACGGTTTCATGTCTCTTGTAAATCAATTTAGCATACTGATATATATTTATAAAACGCGTAAACACAAATATGTTTACAAATTCTTATCTATTCCTACACCAAATTATTGCTTACTGATTTTTAATTGTATCACACATTTTGAATAATCTTCAATTTTTGAGGAACTAACTGAAGATTTAAAATATTATTCAGGAAATGTATCATACTAAAAGCTAAAAATAAGTAAAATGTAATTATTATAGAATAAGGTACACTAAATGACTGTTCAACTTCAGAAGCATATTTGGGATGCTTAAGTAACGCTTTATATCGGCAGCTAGGCATAAGAGCTCTTTTTAATCTGCGAATAAAGAATATAATGGCGTATAACATATCTCATATTTTCTTGATGTAGGTGAAATATGTTTTGTGTTCTTTACTATCTTCCTTTTAATGTATTATAGGATTCACGGGCAAGTTGAATTTCAAAAGTATTAAGGGTATTTCTAGATCTAGATAACCAAGATATCTGATAATACAAGGTTATTGTTCCTTTCTTCATAGATGGATTTGTTACTTCCATTTACACAGGCAGCACAACATGTTTTGCCGTTGATTACATTCTAAAACAATATGAAAACTCTATTAACAAATAAAAATCATTAGTAATATTATAATAATATATATATATATACATATAATAGTCTAAGAGAGCACGAGCTAATAGCTAATTTCATTTATTATAACTATGTACAATATTATATATAACAGAATTCCAAAATTTGTTCAGATTATGAAGAAGTGTAGCCATAAAATAGAAGTCTCTTGACACATTAAATATATACCTGTTCAGGCTGTTATTGAAATTATTCATTATTACATATATTAATTTCTTAAATATGGCAGAATGTAATCTTAAAAGAAGAGAATCATATCATATATGCATAAGCTGTCAAATGCAGAGTGAAAAGTGAAAATTGTGGAAACAGGAGTTTTTATATTCAAGAAAAAATTGGATTTCCCTAATTGAGACTCGTCAGGTTAGTTACTTTTTGCGAATCAAGTGAAAATACAAACAAGTTTTAACTTGCGAAGATTGGATTAAAAATATCAAAATTTAAAGTAAGGGTACAAATTGAGATTTACTCATTCGCTCACTGACACTCCACTCCACACCACCCACCCACACACACACAAACATATCATATATATATATATATATATTATATATCAATTTTATTTTGTTATCTTTAATTATAAATTACATAATGATGCAATAGAAATAAAATATAATTAGTATTAAAACGCTTATATATAAATAAATATTGCTTAAATGAAATTCTAAATTCAATAAGAAATGAGTTTGTAAAAATGAGACTAATCATTGAAACTTAAAAGTAGACTAGAAACGATTAAGAAGACAAAAGTGTCATATAAAGATAATAAATCAATTAAAATGAGGTGTCGACTGTTGAGCAAAACTATTTGTACATTACTAGGGTAGACAGCTAGTTAAATAACAAAACTAGCACTGCTACAGAATTACCCATGCGCCAATGCTGACCGATGGCTTTTTAGCAGAAGCCTACTTTCGAATGCAGTTCCAGTAAGCACGGACAAAATGCGTTATCCGTAGACTTTCTTTTGTATTGAGTTATTTTTTTTGTTTCTGCCGGAAAAATGTATAAATGGACAACGAATTTTTAGGAAATTTCACAAGATGTGCTTGGGAAAACCTCTACTGAAAAAAACTAATAATTTATTGAAAGAAAAAGAATATCGCAATGACTGATTATCGTGCACGTTTGAGTGGTTTGAACTTTTTTTCTATTAGTCGGAGAAAGGTTCAATATGATTCAAGCCCTGTCGTCCTTCCACGTCCAACAACACGAATTACAATATCGAAAGAATTCCAAATAAGGGACCATCGGTTAAGCATTCATGTTAGACGCCCACCCGACCTGGTGTCCTCTTGTGCCATCACTAGATTCAATTAAACACTACGACACAAATAATTGTGACTCCACCAAAAACAATTCTTCAACAATTATTAGTATATTTTTACTATGACAGAAATGGCTATGCTCTCCCTGCAAGCTTTCATCACCTTAGTTTAACCCACCAATAGTAATCTAACAGCATTTACTACTAATCCTTCTATCGCAACTCAGACTTTGATCAACTGTTGAAACACTCAGGCAATATCCTTCTAACGGCAATCTTCTACTCGAACCCCATTAATTCCACTCCTCCTTCCACTTATCTATCAAGCTTGAGCTTCACCTCTCCTACAGTTCCTCTCTCTCAGACTTCTTCAGAGACTCTACTCCTTCCGAATTTGAGTTTATATATTTCTGAACTCCAACCGCTTCTTATTTCATCCTAACTGCTTTACATAATACCTTTTCGTATCACGTTTTGCATTTTTTGTTGGGCAAAGTTTACGAAAGCAACACCCCAATTAAAAGTCCCCTGCTGTTAGTGAAAAGAAACCGCGAATAGCCCAATGTCACAATGTGATTGCTGAGATTTTAAGAATCGACAATGATTCGAGGCAAAATTTTCCGCCAAGGCAATGCACAGGTTCATCTCTTTACATTTCTGTCAAGAGGCTTCTAGCCAAGTATTAAACCATATGGTTAGATCATTCGCTTTGTTCATCGGATCTTTGATCCATGCGACTTTTATAAACATTATAAATAAAAAAATTTATGTCGATATAATTATATCTATACATTCAACAAAAGGTAAATTAAATATTATAAGATTTTTGTTTAAATAGTCACATGCATATCTTATGTTCAAAACTTATATTGATAAATAAGAAAACATGTTAAGGTAAATAAACTGTTTCCTAAGGTGAAATCTGCACAAGTATGAATTAAGTCCATAAGCTAGAAAGAAATGGCAAGCATCCTGAAGGAACTGACAGAAGACTTCCAGCAATTGTTTCTGAACAATGGAAGATTCTGCATAGAGCTTTATAAGGATAGACGAGGGTACATTTAAGATGAGAACAAGTAAATATGTATGATATCAAAATAAAAATGCTTTACAAAGTCAATCTCTTTATTTAATAGCTACACCCATTACGTGTTATGGATCCAAATCCTGCCATTCCTCAAATTACTTTTATTATATAAAATTTGTTAAAAGAAGTAACTCAAAAAAGTACAAGGACACAAATAACAAAAAAAGCACATCAAAGGAAAATTTATAAATATCCTAATTATAGCTTAACTTACTTAATATAATGTATTACAAAGCAAACAAAAGACATTATTTCCTTCAATAAGGAGAAATAGGTATTAAATAAATCGTTTAATACCAAACCAAATATCTAACTTTAATTTGAATTTCTGCAATATGGCAATTTTTCTTACCTCGTGAATACTGTTTTTTACGAAGTGAAAATTTATCATAATAATCCCAATTGTAACCATCCTTAGTTGTAAATAATTTAAAAAAATTCTTAGAATCAAACAGACTTTAATTTTTTTGGTTTCCAAAACATTTTTCCAAACAACAAATCTAATTTTATGTCTTGATATTCTGTTCATTTGAGTTGTAAAAGTTTGAATTAAATTAAAGTAATGAAGGATAAAAAATGTAAATAAGGTTTGTCTTCGGAATTCTGTAATAATTAAAGAAAATAATGGTAATATTTAAAAGTAATAAAAATCATATTTCTGTATAACGTTTTCATGAAAAGTGCAAAACAGATGTTAGGTTATGTTGTAGTGGGTTGAAATACATTGAATTTTCATATTTTGATTAAATTAATATAATTTTCTTTAAGTGCTAAATCACTTAAGAAATTCATTTTTTTTCATGAGAGATAATGTTGCAGATAATATATTTGTTTAAAAAAAGAGTTATGAATTAATACCTTTTATTGAATTAATAATTATTTATTTTATTTTTTGCTGGAAACTTTTTCCTAATAAATGAAATGTGACTTGTACAGTTTGGTGAAAAAATATTGAAGTGTAGTGGAATAAAAAAATTTAAATAGAGTTGTACTATAACTTTCAAAGAATTTAATCCAGTTAGAAGGAAGCTAATAAGTAAAGAATTCAAGCTGAATTTATATACAGAAATAATAGTGTCCGTGTTGCTAGAAATGTTATCGGATCACAGCCAGAATAGATCTTACTTTAGGTCGATGAAAATGGACCATCTATAAATCCTTTAAGGACTCTGACTCGATTTATTCTAGTCAGATAAATAATATATTATATTAAACGTTACATTCTGTCTGTAAGGTCTGTATCCACAGATAAAGGTAGGTTTGGAAATGAAATAGCTGTGTATTCATATATATCCTCGAAATAACTTAATTTTCATCATTGTGATTTTTCTTGTTCATTGGAAAGATTTTTTTTGATGGCGATTTAAATAAGATTTCTAGTTGTTGGAAGGAAAATTAGAAAGGATATTAATCGTCACTGGATTTAAAAAATATTTCAAATCATATCTATGGCAAGAGTGTATGTCTTAGTTTTTTTGATATCCGCATAATAGTAAATTGAACTATTTTTCTTAATTATTTTAGTCTTAATAAAATTAATTCTTGTAGTTTACTGTTACATCTATTTATAATATAATAATTTACAAGCTTTATAATATAAGTATAAAACCATTAATAAGTATTATTTTTTTTTTGAAAAGACTATTTTCACCAATGTAATTAATTTATTTTATCACTTTTTTATTGTTTTCCACAAAATCATTACATAGTTCTAAAGGTTTATTGATTATTTTGTTGATTGCATTTTGAATTTTAAGTGGTTCAACTTAGCGAGTCCTTTACCAGTTATACACACACACACACACACACCACACACACACACACACACACACACACACACACACACACACACACACATATATATATATATATATATAATCTTAGTTTCAAGATTTGATTGGTATGTATTTTTAATAATTATAACTTGGAATAAGACTAACACTCTAATATCTTTAGATTGATGACTCTATTCGGAAAGGTGGTCTTGTACTTAGGGGCTATTGCCTTCGTGACATTAATTAATTTTTGACATTCGTTTCAAAACAAATCCACCACACAACATTAGGATTACAAAAAGTCAGCTATATAGTCTTCTAGTAGAAGATATTTGGAAACATTTTCTGTATTTTACACATTTACACACATTTCACTCAATTGAATTCTAAATAATTATACAAATGTACCCTGATCATTCAATATGTTTTCGTCATGATTGGTTTATTGGTGGCTTTTATTATTTACATTGAAACTTTTTACACTCAAATTAGTTAAGAACTATTGACTTCCAAAAAATTTATCTGGCAACAGTGCATGGTGGTGGACATCATCACCAAAAGTTACTTAACCTATTGCACTGCTAGATTCATGATCACTTGTCAAAAGATGTGATCTTTTGAATCATTGCCTTTTACAACTGTGAAACTTGAATTAAAGTATGAAAAGCATGGATTCGGTATGGTAGATTTTACAGTTTTTAATCAAATGCTTAATTATAATGTGTTTTACTGTTTCAAAAAAAATCTTAAATTTTTTTAATTGAATAAATTTTTAATGGAATATTTTAATTGATAATTTTAATGGATAATTTTAATCGGATTTTAAAAGGATATTTTTCAATGGATAAGTTTTAATTGGATTTTTTAAAACAATTAGTACTGAGATATCTCTCCATTCAATTTTTCTTCTTTGTTTATTGTTTCTTTTTTCTTTAAATTACAATTTTGAATTTTGAGTAATTCAATTTTACCCAACAACATTGGGGAAGGGTTGGTTCCATAGAACTAGTTTTAACCCCCACAATTCAGTCCCCAGTCTTAATATGCATGTTTGTTAGTATTCGAACTATTCAATTTTATTTCTTGATCAAATTAGTTTCAAATTTGATTCAGTTTCAACTTTTTTACTTAGTTCTATAAATGTGTTTTTTGTTGATTTTGGATTTTAATTGCTCTCTTTACTTTTATGTTTTTAATGATAAATTCATTGCTTTATCTTATTTTATATATATATATATATATATATATATATATATATATATCAAAAATTTTCTGCAATCTCTAGCTTGGAAATCTATTAGACTTTTTTAAAATCAGAGTGGCTACTAATAATTCTAGTCTAATGAATTAATTGTAGTGATGATAGAAAATTTATTTCTTTTTCATAAATAGATGTTGAATATTGTTATAAAATGCTTAGCTTTCTTTAGATATTGACACATTACTTCATTTTATAAGTTTACCTGAAAGAAGACACAATTCTTTTGTTAATTCTCACCCTACAGTCACTACATTGTTGGCAATTTTTTTTCGTTTGCGTTAAACCAAAAATCACGACTTTTTCATGAATGACTTTTAGAATTCCATGCCATTTAAGTAACTGGTGTTAAAATAATCAGATATAATATTTTTTTGTTGTTGAAAAGTTGAACTATATACACATGGTAGTTAATGGAGTCATTTTATGAACACATTCACATCGTTGGAAGCAGAAACAGTTTCTTTTAAATTAAACACATTGGACTTTGTACCAAAAATTTCCAATGATACACATTTTGAACCACGGTGTTGCATTCGGTTGCAATTTTCATTTTGTTGTTCCCTGAGTAATTGAGGTTGTTTTATTTTTACCGAAATTCCGGAATAAAAATGTTTTGATATTACTTAAGAACGGATACCATGCTTCGATTTAATAAAAAAGTTTAGCATGCATTAGTAATCGCTTAGTAAAATAATCTTTACAGTTCCGTGATAGGGACAAAAAATTGAACTTTTTTTCAACATCGTAAAAAACGATGTATTGCATATGAATCATTTCCTTTATAAGGAAAAATAAAATGGAGTAAATATTTCGCTATGATCTGCAAGAGAAATCATTTATAGGATCTAGACTTAAATTGGCGATGTCTGCAGTTTCCTGATGTCTGAGGAAGCGGTAGAATTTGCCACGTTTGTCTGCGGAGGAAATGAATATCCCACTTCTGGGGAAATATGTCTACTCAATGATATCAGAAAAATTATAAATCTTAAACTTATTTCAAATAGACCACCAAAATTTGGTGTAAACCTCGTAACATTTCGCAGCCACTTCCTGGAAGTACTATCTTAACATCTTTTTAAGAGAGATGATATTATATAAAAAGTTTGACATTTTCAGTGCAACAGAACATCATTGAGTGCGCTATTGTTGGAATGTCTTTTAACATTATTATATTCAACAATTACATATAAAATTAATAAAGTTAAAATATAAAATATGTGAAGTTTCGAATATGTATTTCTATACATGGATTAAATATTTCAATTTGAATAGTAAGTGTTAAGCGAAAAAATGCAATTTAGGAAAACAAAATCGACATCACCAGCATGTATCAACAATTCAAAAAAACATCTGATTAGGCATGAAAGGGAAGTCAGAGTAAGTGTCGTTTTGAGCATCTTGTCTATAGTTAGCTTTGTTTACTTTTACACTGCCAAAAAAGAATCACAACACAAAAAAAAAAAAAATAACGAAGGATTTTTCAGCACATAAGTTTTGAACATCTTTCTAGAGTAATGTACCAAGTTACAGTTTTGATAATTAACGTAATAGAAAACTCCTTGAATTTCGAAAAGAAAAAAAAATAGTGTATAACGTCTAATGAAATTTTAATTCTCACTTGAAGCACTATATCTCATCTGAAATTATTTAGGTATATATTACATATATATATATCCCTGACCATTCAGAGAATATATTCCGGAAGAAGGAATATATCAGCCGTTTTTCATCGACCAATAAATAGAAAAATGGAACAGAAACTTAGCGGCCGTCCATCGCAGAATTTGTTGTTTGGATCTAGATGATTTGGGGAAAGGCTGAGCTTCCATGCACAGTGTGACAAATATATTCAACGGTGGGGCACTTATAACTATATATATTTTTTGACATAATACTGAATATCAAATCATGCCGTGCGCATTTTCTCGTCTCTTGTCTTTCTCTGACTCATCTCGGCAAAACAGATAGGTCTGTCTGCTGTTTACGTAATACCAGTATGTGTTTCGTCCAGATAGATACATCTACAAATGTTATGAGTATCCACCCTAGATGCAAAGAAAAGTTTAACGCTTAACACCTGATAACCACGATGAAAACCTCCAAGAAGAAAATATGCTTTCCGACAGCTACTAACAGTCATCACACTAAATAAAAAAATATGAGCTTCTTTCAGAAGTAACTTCAACTACATCACATTTGAAATCTATGCAGGCAGGGAGACAGACAGACAGATATTTCAAATTGTAAAACCTAAATTTGAAATCTATGCAGGCAGGGAGACAGACAGATAGATATTTCAAATTGTAAAACCTAAATTTAAAATCTATGAATGTTTTTTTTATTATTGTCTGTGTGTGAGTTGGTATGCGATGGTATCTCAAAACAGTCAGAGTTTTCACACGAGAAATGAATAAATGCATAAGTAATTAGATTTCTTTTCTCAATGAACATAAACATTTTGCCTTCCCAAGAAAGAAAGCTTGAATATGACTTTCACCTAAAAAGTTTTCGTAGTTTTGTCTCAGATTTTAAGAAAGGGATAAAGGGTTTTAATAATAATAATAATAATAATATATATATATATATATATATATATATATATATATATATATATATATATATATATATATAAGATATGTTTATCATCGCGGAAGAATTAGATCTATAGTCTGATTCTTATATGACAGTTAAAAAAACTTAGGAACTTAATCCATAAGGTCTCAGATTATGATGAAGAATTCACTAAAAAATATTTTTACGAGTATAAAAGAACAGCGAAAAGAGAAAGAATAAACACTACACTGGGCTTAGAAACTCTTCAATTCGAACATGTTTTAGATACGATACAAGAATGATAGGTTTACTCTACGTTAGATTTACTAAATGGTTTTATTCATGTCAATGTTGTGAAGATTGCAGAAAATTTAAGTATTTTATTGTTCCAGATGGATAGTTGAGTCCAATAGAGTTCCTGTTGGGTTAAGCATAAGCACTGTGTGTTTCACAGATATGTCACGAACATTTTCAGACACCTCACACGTAAGAGAATCTTTGTCACTTATATGGATGACCATATTGTTCCTACAAAAGATGAACATGAATTACTCCAAAAACTTACAATTATACTCGAAGTTGTGAGGAAATATGGTCTGGAGAAAGAATTCCAGAAATATTATTTCCTAATGTGAAAAGTTGAATTTTTAGGTCGCATTGTAGAGAAGGGAATCATCAAGACCACAGTCGGAAAGACATCAGCAGTTGTAAAGTTCCCAAAATCAATGACCGGAAAGAAAGTACAAATTTTTCTAAGGTTAAGAAGATATTTCCGAAATTACATCAAAGACTATTCGAAAATTGCGAAATCATTAAGCAATCTCACAGGGAAAGAAAATCATTTTCTTCTTAATATAACCAAAAGAAACATTTTAAAAGTTGAAGAAAGCATTATCTGAAGACTCATTTTAATGCATTTACTTTTAAACAAGAACACAATTACAAAGAAAAGAGGCCAAAAAGAACATAGAACAAACAAAATCTGGAAATCGGAGAACCTACAACTAGAAAAGGAAAAAAAACTCCGGAATACAAAAAAATGTAATCTGGTAGCCATCCAAATAACTCAATTTGGAATTGGACTAAAACTAAGACCCAGATTCATAGGACCCTAAAAATTCACCAAAATTAACCGTCGAGATGGATATGTAGTAGAAAAGGTAGGTCATCAGGGATGATTGAAATTCACTACCATATACGCTGACCTAATGAAACCATTTTCAATCAATACCATTTAAATATCAAATGTAGATAGATATTTAATTCGATTGATTTAATTATATATATATATATATATATATATATGCTATATTATTTTCTTTTCATTCATTTGATACTATTTTGTGTTATAAACATTTACTGTATTTGCTCATTTACATTTTCATAATACTTTATATTACTATTTTTATCATTCCCACATGATAATTTTCTTATAAAAATGATTACATATTTTTCTCCAAGTAGAATACTGAAAAATTTTAGAATTCAGTTTTTTCTAATAATTCTATTTGTTGTTTCAAAAAAGTATGAAATATAATTAAAGAAGACTTGTAAATTTTTATATAGCTGAAAACTAGCTCTATTAAAAGGGATCGAACCCTATAGTATTTTCCAGCTAATTATCAATTTTTTAATTGTATTTTCAATGTTATAATAAAAACTAGTTCTTCATTTACTCAACAGACGACACCACTTATTAGTGTCATGTGTTAGGTCTCGTAGCACCCCCTCTTCCTGAACAAAACCGAGAAACGTTGGTGTCTTCTCCACTGCTCTTTTTCCCCTTTTCTCTTCATCCGATGTCGTATAAATTCAAACACCAGCAAGCGTTCCAACGGCCATGATCGATATGCGATAAAATTGGGCAGCCATCTATTTTTCTAGAGGAAACTAGTTAATTCAAAATAACCTGTACATAGTAATATTGTCAATTGTCTTACTTCATCTAATCAAGAATAAAATAGTGATTCAACTTCGAGCCTCTCTAATGAACTGTTTAATGACAAAATCGAACATTCCCCCACTCTAGAATACGAAGTACCATGAGGTGTCTTGTACAGACGAATATCTCCTACACACATACACACACACACTCATATATATATATGTGTGTGTGTGTGTGTGTGAGTGTGTGTATGTAATACTATGGAAAAAATGCTATCTTGAATTTTACGAAATTATTAATTTTAATTATTTGTGTTATTCCAACTTTTATTTCTTCATTTATAATTTAACACATAAGCTATTAATTATGGTTTTCGTACACCTTTAAAACGTCATTTTTGTCAAAATTTTTGATTTTCTAATTTTAGTGTCAGTTTAAAATTTAAACTTTTTTCTTTTTAATAGTATTTGATTTTTACTTATACCTTATTTAGAATGTAAGTTACAGAGATTTGAATTTTACTCGGTAGCTTATTTTTAATTGCATTTGAAAGTTTTTTCTTGATTTTTTTCAAAATGAGTTTTCTCGACATATTCACATATCGCAACATAGATATCAGAAAAAGTTATGGACCAAATTAATTTAAATTTTGCAAGTATTTTCTTTTTATAGTTTTTAAGAACCTTTACTACTTTCATGGTTGTAAAATTGATACGATTTTAGTAAAAAAGGTGTAAATCATGTATTTTTATGACTTTTTCTTGATTTTTCATTATTATTTGACTCGAAACACAATAAAATTGTAGTAATATGATTTTCATCATAAAAGTAGTACCAGTCGCCAAAAAAGTTATGATGAATAAGAAATAATTTACAGAATAATGATATTTTTTTTTACTTTTGAGTTATGAGCGTTATTCTGAGAGTCAATTTATGTACTATTTTCACCACGTTTACCACTGCATTTTTTTTTAAAATTAAAGGCAAATTGTCAAATGTTTTTTTTTCATAGTTTTAGGTTACATTATAGCATTAAAAATATATTGATATCAAACATCAATATATTTAACGAAAAATTTCTCCGTATGTGTACGGATACCTTAAGAATATAAAAACACATTTCAAGTAAATGTATAATCAGATTGTAAATGCAATATCCGAAAAAATTAAGTAAAATAACTTAAATATACTTAATATGTGATTTATAGCTTCAATTATATACTTCGGAAGGCTTTAGGGCACTTAAGTTTTCAAAACTAAAACCCAGTTCCATTGCTTAGTCTCTCAAGGGAAAAAGCTGGTATCATCGGGATTTTGTTTTTCTTATTCTATTACAAAAGAAAAGGGGGAAATAAGATAAGAAAAATCGATATCGAAATAACACTTTTAAAGAAACTAAGTTTAAGGTTCTGCTAGATTTTTCAGGAGTTGATAATATACTGAATATATTTATCGAGAATTGCAAATTAATCACAGACGGAGGAAAAACAGGATATTCTTTCATATATTCCCTAAATGTTACCTATTGAATTTCTTTAATTTTTTTTTGATTATTTGGAAGTATTCTATAAAAAAAATTCTATTTTATAAATTCCATACTCAGAGAATTTATTTGATATAGGTGTTACATTTTTAGTACAAAGGTTGATTCTCCACACTAACTGTGTCAGAATTCATTATATTTCAAAGTAAGAAAGTTGTAACTTTTAAAAACAATTAAATGAACTAAGAAATTAATAAATGGGTAAACAAAATTATACAACAATTAAACGGTTTCAAAATTAATAAACATATACTATCAATGACTAATTGTTTATTAATAATGAATAAAATTAATTATAATTATTTTTTTGCAGCAATTTTTTTTTAAAAATATCTCAGTATATTCATGTTCTTAAAAAATACCACAGAGAAATAAATTGACGATTATTGATACATTAAGAAAATAGATTGAATGTATCCTCATATTTAAATAAAGAGCTTTAAAATGCCAGATTAATGTTTAAGTAAAATGTCTAAAGATGAAACAATGCATTATTACATTGTTTGATAATGACGTAAGACTTTGTATTATGATGTTCGGATTTCGTTTCACAATTTTGATACACACTATTAATATTCACGATTATTTACTTTTAGTCAGTGCTATATCTTAGCTCTAAACACCACTAATCCTTGGGCAAGTATTATTCTATTCATGCTATAGGGTTTTAAGTACAGAGTTCAATAAAGACTCGCCATTTTGCTTAATGAGAATAGTACACCTTATATGGAATTGAGCTTCTAGCCCTCACATAATATATAAATTTAGAGATCGAGGTACCAGCTCTCAGTTATCGTTCTCATTATTTGACTGCATTTGAAAATTATAACAATCGGCATCAATAGCATTCGTGTTGCTCTAATGGAACGCTAATAAAACCAATCGAAACCTGAATTACAAGGCATTAATTCAAAATTACTTTTAAATGTGTCTACGAATTGTTATGCAAACTGTTTTCTCACTTCCGTAATAGCTATTCATATACTGAGGGCGAATCACTGTCATTTATATTTTATAAAGCAATATTTTTATAAGGTAAGGCTAGAATGGTAAAAATAACAAATCTTCGCTCAAATGCATTCTAAATATTTCAATGCTAATTTAGAAAGGAATTATTATTAATAATCAACTAATTGTACCGTATATTAGAAAAATACAGAATTATTGTTCAGAATTATTGTTTATTAAAAATACAGAAGCTCAATATTTCTTAGGATTAAAACGTTATAAATTTACTATACTGATAATTCGTTTCATGAAATAATGAATTTACCGCTAACAATTATGTCATATTTATGGGGGGGGGAAATTAAGTTCATTTTGTAATACATAATGCTAAAAATAATTTTAAAAAGAGGACAGGAGAAATATACGTATAATCTGCGTTAGAATATAAAAAAAAAGCTCATTTTTGCATAAGTACTAAATTTATAAAATTATTTAATGTCTACGAAATTTCTAAATATTTAAATATTAATGGGATTTTAATAAAACCATATACTTCTTCTTCTATGAAAACACGTTTATTAATGTTATATATTGTTTATAATAATACAAAATATAATGTTTTAGATTGTATTCATTTATTCAAAGTATATTTCATGATTTCTGAAAATGCATGATAATCTTGTCTTAAACGCAATTTTTCCAGTCTTTTTTTTTTTTTTATCAAATATACATCGAGAGGAATTATACTTTTGTGATGATCAGTACAAAGAACGAGACATCGAGGTCATCACTTGCTGAAATGATACAATTGTTTACTTTCTCAAGTTCTTCTTTATTATTTGACCGTTATTAAAATAACTATGTGATCAAACACCAAATTCCCACTAAGTTTTGTGTAGCTCTGCAGCAACATTGATTGAAACGAAAATTCATTTGTTTCGGAAACAGAGATACAAAAATAACTTTCTTCCCACAAAAATTAATAAAACTTTTCATTTAAAAACTTCATTGAAGTGCTGAAGGAGTAAATATAACTTTTCTCCCAAACTCATGAGTGAATCAAAAAGTTTTTTTAATTCGTTTCGTTAGGTCATAAGCAAAATAATTCCTTTCGAAACGAAACTAAACATAACTGAAAGAAACGAACCAGATAAGATAGTAAATAAAACGATTCAAATGGGAAGTTAACACAGGGAAGTGAAAATTTACATAAAAGTAATTTTGAGATCATCATGTGTGTCAAGAATAACAAAATGAGCAATTTCGAACAAACAGTCTGTGATGTTTAGCTACGTGTCGGAAAATGGTCTGGATGAGAAAATTTCATACTGAAGTGAAAACATTTCCTTATATGATTATTCAAACATAATTCCTTAGTCAGTGAAAAACAATGTTCAGATGCAGAAAAGGAAATTTGAAATTCAGATTCATTATAGCTCTGAGGGGAAAATGTATCTTAAATTAATAAAAATGTTGCAACAAATATATTAATTACAATTTTAAGTTAAAATAATTTTGATAGATGGAATTATGTGTTCCTAGATATATCGCAAAATGAACTGAAGCTAAGAAATAAATTTAAAATAAAAAAGAAATCACTTCCAGTGCTTTAACTGAACGTAAATTATATATGTTAGTATTCATGTAAATAACACATTAGTATCGATAAATACCAGGACATTATTTAAGTTATAAAGTTCTTCTGACATTCAGTTATTTCAATTTTATTATAATTTTGTCCTACTCATTCCATTCACTTTATCTAACTCCCATCTTTAGTTTACTCTCAAAGTTATCCTGGCTAATAATTAAGGAGTTGAATAGAACTTTAGCTTCCATTCACCTTATTGTCTCATTCTTCGCTATTGTAACATCTTAATCTCAGTAAGTATAGGTATCTTACTGAAGTTTAGCCATATAATCACTGATGAATTTTTATTTTTTGTATTTGAAGGGTACAAGAAAATATTTATTAGCAATATAAATTCTTATGGCTTTCTAACAATATATATTCTTAAAGTATGCAAAGAATCAAACGATACTTAAAAATATTAAACTTTATGTTAGAAATACAAAAGTTTCTTTTCATAAAAAGTAAAATAAATATGGAAAAATACTATTTTACCTCATGTGTCAGCAACTGTTCGCCATTTTAAATATTTAGCATATTATCGTGCTTCGATCGAAAAGTTATGAGTACACACTCGTAGCTACACTTTTTTGAAAATGTTTTCTTTCATTTGTTTGGTGTACGTAGCATGAAACTTAATTTTACCTAATTGAGATAGTGAAATATTTGCATTATATTTGTTTATTATACAATGATTTTATTTTGTAAGAATATTGTAATGATAAAATGTTGGGGAACTACTCAATGATCAAAATTAGTCCATTTAGAAATATTTATGCCTAAGATATATTAGTAAAGTGAAACATGTATAATTATTGAATAGATGATTCCGAAGTGATCTTATTTAAAATCTTATAAAACCATGAAAAATGATTTTAAATAATTTTCATTTCATGAAATAAATGCTTTACCACTTTATTCTTTTTCCTTCTAGAATATATCTCTCAGGTATTCTTATAGTAGAAAAGGTGTTTTCCCTTTTTTATACTATATAGATATTGGCATGTTTCAAGTGTTACAAAAACATTGCATTTCAAAGCTAAAAAAATATAGATTTCATCACGATTCTTTTCATTATAAAATCAACCATGAATAAAAAAAAAAAAAGATTTAGTTACATTTACATTTATTTCCAAATATTCCGAAATTATTGTTTCAAACCTTGAACGTATGCTTTAAAAAATATGTAAGCATGTACAATAAAATAAGATTAAGAATAATTACTTTGGAAAACTTAACTTTTTTGTGAGGAATTTTTAAATGTTGGTCTTTTGAACAATCATGTTCTGATACATAGATTAGAAAAGCTAAACTTATTTATACACGATATAAAAATATTTTTCTGGCATTCACTTTTATGCATATGTTTTAAATTCATATTTGATTAGATATATTTATAAAAATGTCTGTTTTTACATAACATAATAAATTCATTGTTAAAGTAGTTCAGTATCATTAATTTATTTTAATGCATTTTATATGAAAAAATATTCAAAAGTTTATTTCAAATGCATGCAGTTATTCCAATAATTTATATCTGAAATTTAGAAAAAAAATTGCCAAAAGATTTCAACCATTTCAAATTTTTAATAAAAGTTTATGTTATTGTAATTGTGAAGAATTTACGTCACACTGAAATTATGGAAAAAGAAAATGTCAGTTCTTTTCGAAATCTAATTATTTATTTTCTTCTAGGAAAACTATTTTCTTAGTTGAAAGTTTCTTTCATTTCTTATGCATACTCGTAAATGACAAAGACGCTTTTAATATATTTCGTAATTATTATGGCGTTCTCATTTTTATCGTATATTTGTTTCTGTAAGAAATTAAGATCAAATTGAAAGATATTTGATGCAAAGAAAAAGTACTTTTTTACTTTTCATGCTGTTGGTAAAAGTTTGCATAGCGATGAAAACGTGAAGGAATAAATTAATTAAAACATCAATTTCTGTTCTAACTCGGAATAAAAATAATATTTACTGAAATCTATCTATATTCTTTATTATCAACCATAGCTTAAAAATATTTTAGGGAATCAAATTGCGTGACTTTTATTATTTTTATTTAATCACTTAGTAAGAGTAATTAAATTGTTTTAAAGCGGTGTTTAGATGGGCTCTTTAAGTTTGAAATTTACTATCAACTCAATTTACTATCAAGCAGTTCATAAAGAAATTTGTGGATTTTCGCCATGGCAAATCACTAAGTTGTGAGTTGGCTAATTGTCTCGTAAAACAGAATTATTTTTTCTGCAAACGTGGCTCTTTTTACTCAATTTCTTGCTTCAGCTTATCAAGTAAAGATGCGTAGTATGATCCTGTAATGTTTGTTTCTTATATGTAATCGATTAAGATAACTCAATGACTATACCAAAACAAAATTGCCATCAGGTCCCAGCCGAAAATTTTTTTTTTGATTTTTTTTGTTGTAGACTTTCCCTTCGCACTGTTTTGGCAGTCTTTATTATTCGAGTGTACATTGGCGTATCAAAGTTTAATCTACAGTAATTAATCGGTGTTAAAACTATGATTTATTGGGTCTAAACTGTACCAATAGAGCGTTGGAAATGTTTATTCGAAAATGTTTTTGGTCTAACGTAAGCAAACGCGGCACCCAAAGCGTGGTAAACTTTAACATTGTTATCGTCAGTTGTTGCAGTTTTTGGACATCCCTAATGTTCATCGTCTACCAAGCTAGTACGGCCACGTTTTAATTCAGCTGCCAAAAATTTCATGGAGGTAAGTACTATATAAGAGTTCCCGTACACAGAGTTCGACTCATCTTTGATTTGTGTAGTTGTATTGCCTTTTAAAGACAAATATTTAACGACAATTCAGTACTCCATTTTTTTCCCATTTTCTCAGAAACACTTACAACGACTCGCTCAAGTGATTGTGAAATAACAGCAACGTGCCCGAAACTGCTGAAATTTTGGTGAGTACCTACCAAAAGAAATGTAAAAATAAATTAAAAAATAAATGAAAATATGGAACCCAGCAAGTCAAATTTCAATTTCGGGCTTAGGACCGAATAAGCGGTGTTAAACTAGTTTCATTGTACCAATATTAGATTTGATACCCCTTTGCAACTTGGTAAGCTAAGTTGGGAAATCCAAAGTACAAAAGAATTCAATGATAAAAAGATGCAAAAGAATTCAGTGGAAAAAATTGCAAAAATAAAATTTATAATTCTAAAAATTATTAGCAAATCAAAATATAAGAATTACTTACAAAAATTCAAAGAAATGAAGATTCTAATATGTGAGTGGGAAGGTAGAATAATCCACAAACAAACAAAAAGCTTCAAGATGGATATCAGATACTTGAAATACTAAAAAAAAAAAAAAAAAAACACCTCGTTATCACCATATAAATTCCAAAAAAGATTCAAGCTGTTTGGTTGGTAATAAAGCGTAAAAGAATGCATAACTACTATTGGTTGGTAACATGTTGTTTGGTAAAGGAGTAGAATGGTCCAAAGAATGTGTAAAATTGTAAACTGTGTAAAAGAAAATAAATATTTTCCTCACAGTTAGACCACTGACAAGCCGACTTTGTGTACCTAGTGTTGTATGGTGGATTTTAAAATGGGTCACGATTCACAAAAATGTTTATTATATTTGTGATATATTTAAGTATTTAAGAAATTTATGAGATAATCATGATCTAAACAGTTACACACACACACACACACACACACATATATATATATATATATATAAATGTGTCTATATAATCTGTTTATTATTATTAAGATATGATGTAAACACTCTTGTAACCATATTTAAATTTTAATTTTGTAATTAATACAGATAACACAATTGATGTATGTTTAGATTTTTGACTAAGCATGTTTTTTACAAATTTTGCTAGAACTAAAATACTTTTATGTTTCTCAGGTTGTAAATTGGATTGCAGTTTTCAATACCAACACCATATGTATTTGAATGATATTTAATAAATTATAAAACACACAAGTTGCGTTATTGAGTATAAATAAGCATTTATTTCAAGTTCATTATTTATAAAGGTGTTTAATATCTGATTTATCACTGTAAGAATTATGAGAAATTCATAATTAGTATTTAAAAATAGCAATGACTAGCAGTTGAATAAACTCGATATACTTACTCTCTTATATTAGGTCTTCCAGAAAATTCTGCCCCCTAGTGAATTGAAAGAAAATGGTACATTTTTTTGTACATTTAATAATATTTACTGTGCAGTATATTTTCCGTCATTACTATGATTGGTATATAAACATTCCAGATGGGTACCTCGTGAGTGAAGTGAGAAATATTTGTTTAATCGAATCGCATATGCATATTTCTGTATGCTCGTCACGAAAACAAACTCATTTTGGAGCGGATAATAACTGGTGATGAAAAATTGATTATTTTCGAATCCATCGTAAGGAAAAGAGCATACTTTCAGCAAACCCTATCTGGCCCTTCCATTTCTAAATTAAGATTAATTCGGAATAAAAGAATGTCTTGCATAATGTGGGATGTATAAGAACCAATACATTTAGAGCTTTTGAAACCTAACAAAAAGCTCAATTCGGAGAGATACTGCCAGGAAATCTATGATTTCAACAAAGCACTGAAAGAAAAGAGGCCGGCAAGATCTGGTATTAAGCACATTACATTGCATCATGATAACGCCAAACCAAATGTTCCTTTGACGATTCGTCAAACAATCATAGAGCTAGGCAGGAAATTTTTGTCACATCCACAGGACGCCGTAGACCTAGCACCCTCTAATTTTCATTTACTTATCTCCTTGAAAAAGCTTTTGAAAGGAAAAAAAATCAAAACTGGAGCGCATGTCAACCAAGCACTACTTGAGATCTTTGCCTAAAAAACATTTTTGAAAAATGGTACTTACAAATTACCATCACATTAGCATAGAGTTCATAAGTAACAACCGAAAATATATTATATAATAAATACTATTAATGTATGAGATATGTATTGTTTCTTTCCACTTTACAAACGGACAGAACTTTCTGGTAGACCTAATATATAAAATTGTTTTTTCATTCATTGGATACATATCGCAGTGCAATAATTTGTTTTACTACAACTCTTTTTTTAAATTTAAAATCTTAACGCTTAAGACTTTTCAACATTAAGCTCTAAAATGCAGAGAACTAAATAAAAGGAATGAAAAATTTAAAAATGATAGTAATTCAAACTATTTTATTGCTCAGTAGAATGTTTAAAGGAAAGGGTGCGCTTATTACGGTATACAAGTGATTTAATATGATGTTAGAAACTCTAAGAAAAGTTAGAAGTACCTAATAAAATGTAAAGTAGTGTCTCAAATCAATAATTGAACAGTTAAATGGTTAATATCATTAAATTCATTAAGCTCTATTTATTGTTCTCTCCTCTTACGATAAAATTTATACGTTATGTTTTGTATGATGAATAAGGACAAAATTGATTGAAATTTCCAATTTAGAAGAATTTTTCATGTAGATGAAGCTGCAAGGCTCATTTCAGAACATAGGGGTCATATTAAAAGTATTATCAGTGCTAATTTTAATCTTTGTAATGAAACTGTTTCACTTTAACTATGATTCTGCTAAATAAAATCTTATCCTAACATATCGAATAAGTGAACCCTACATGCAATTTTTCAGATTACATTTTTAAGCAATTTATATAATTTAACCATAAAATCTGAAATTTCATTTGCAAAAATGTATCTTTTAACGCACTTAATATGAACTTTTATTCGTAATGTAGATTCTCCGTATGCATGATTAGATATTGCCTATATGGTGGAACTAAAATAATCAGTCAGATATTATTTTTTATAGAATTCATTTAATGAACCTCAAAGTATTAATCGGAATTATCTATACATTTATGATATTGTAACACTAATTGCAGAATACCATGCCATTATAAAAACCCTTCAACAGATGTTTGAATCAATTGCGTGGGCACCTTTTGTCCGCATCATCCATTTGAAACCACTGTACCTTTAGTACCATTTTGATATCACCACAGATGTGGTACAGATATGGACACTACGGTGTAGTGCTCAGTATCTCATTTAAATTCCTGCAAAAGTTCTTTGTTTGTTTTGGTTGTGTGTGGTGTTATGCAACAGAATGACATCATGAAATGGTTTATAAGGACGTCTAGAATGGACCGCTTTCCTGATCTTCAATAACGTTAGACAATATCGCTGAACCACTGATTATGGCTCTATACTTTAGGGATCCGACGAGGAACGATCCCTTGCAATCGTATCTGAACTAAATGAATGGACATGGTCTCTACTTGATAATCGTCATTTATCTCATGCTTTGCGGACCATAACGCTATCTAACGAGTGGCCATTCACGAATTATTTTCGTTAAAAAGCAACTTTTGTACATTTTCTAAATATCATAATTATAGTGACTTAACTCTGCCTTGTTATTTCTTTATTATACCTAATAATATTGTTGATTGCTGATTTCATTAAATAACAATTGGAAACCCTGTAAATATTGAGTATGAACTATAGGGCGAATAAAACTGACTTTAGAAGTAGTACCAGACCTTCAAATAAGTATAAAAACAATTAATATAACTGTATAAAGCATATAATAATTAAAATTTATTACATCATATCAGTGACTTCATTGAGAAGAAAATTAGTTTGGTTTTTAAAAATCTATTAAAATTAGATTGTTTAAAATTGATTTTCGATTAATTAATTTTTCTCGCGTTTTTATTTAAGTTTTTATCCTTGAAACTTAACTTCTTTTCTAACAAATGACGAATGTATTGAACTGGAAAACAACACTTGATTGAAAAATCTGCTTTAAGAGGAAAATAATTTTACATTTCCTCTTTCAGGGATAAGTCTTGATTACCTCTATCATAAGATATCACTCGTAACATTTAATATTCCTTTATGATTGTTCAACTTCCGTTAGGAAAAAGTAGAATTCATTCTCTGTTTTTTTAAGGATTAAATTATCTGTTGTTGGAATCAATAACTGTAATGAAATTAAACTTTTTTAGCATCATTTCGAAAATATGAAAGAATTAATGTAATTCTCCATTTTCCTTCTTTTGCAAATCGTAGATAAAGAAGATTTATTTACGAAGTAAGAAAAAATTAAAAGTTTCTCTTGAATGATTTCAATGCATAGGTAAAATCTCAATTTAATTCTTTAGACATAATTTCTTTTAAAATATAAGTATTTTTTTTTCATTTTTCGGAATAAATGTTTGATTGATTTCGTCATCTTATTAGAAATTAATTAGGCGCACAAAGCAAGCAATTTTAAAGTATTTGGTTTTATTGACATTATAAATAGATTCTTATTTTACTTCTGTTTGAAATAATGAAGAAATAATCGGGTTGTAATCTAATTATTTCATAGGAGGACTAATTTATATTTTTGTTTTCTTGATTAAACTGCATTAAAGGTATCTAGAAATGTGAAATGGGGGATTAAAAAATGGATAGAAATATTAAAAATACTTTTAAACTTTTGTTTTAGATTTAAAATAATCTATTTATTTGTTGTAAAGGACTGGTTTTCTCTTGGTTTATTGAAAATTACTTAACTATTCATGAAATGACGGAATTTGTGAATGAATTTACAATAATGTTTACAGCACTTTAATGAAGCATAAAATATTACAAAAATTAAAAATTACAATTAAAAATCCCAAACCAAAATTAAAAAAGAAATCATATTAGTGTGTAAATTCATAAGAGTAAGATTTAAAATAAAAATATATACTCATATAAACGAAAGTGTTTATATTAATGTATTAAATTATTATGAGAGTATATCATATTATTTATTATAATATAACACGTAATTATTCGACATATATTCCTTCAATTAAATTTTAATTAGGAACTAAAGATTGAAGAATGAATTGCTAAAAAGGAAACCACAAATGAAGTTGATATTTTATTGACAAAATTGTTTACTATCATTGTGTTACACAGTAATCAAAACAATTGCAAAAACACCCACCTAAACAATCTGGATAATGTAATCCAATCTGTTTCGGTAACAATTTGCTTCGTTTCATAGGGCAAACTTAAACTGTCATATAGTTTCTATTATTATGTTGTTACATATATACTGCAATGCGTTTTGCAGTATGTTACAATATGCATTTGGATGGATGGTTGATGTTATTATTCTGCTGGTAGGTTCATTTTTCTTAAGTGGTACTAATTAAAAATAATTATTTGACGAATAAGTTTTATATGATGTGACAAAAACTATGGTCTATCCACATAAAACTTTAATGATTTAGTTTATTGTGTGTACCTTTGTCTACAATGAATAAGCGTTTCATTTTTTTGTGCAATGCTTTATATAATCATCATTGTTTTGTGCTATTCTTCTCAATGCTCTTAATAATATTGAAGAGGAAATCTAGGTGAAAAGCAGCTTAAATTGTTAGGAAATAATTTCTTTTTTAAAAAAATAAAATAAATAAATTTCTCAAATTTTCTTGGAACTGAAATCGTAATTTTTACATTGAGTTCTCCAAGAAAATATGTTTCCCTAAGAAAGGGAGACTCTTTGTATTAAGGGACTTTCTAAGCCGCGAACATCCCCATTGACTGCGGACATCAGCAACTATCCTGCTTCTTTTGTGTGCCTATGTATGGTGCCATCAATCAGCGATAAAAAAGGGGGAAGTAAACATCGCCTAAAGCGCCGTCTTTAAGGGCCTTTTCCTCACAATACCCGCCGTCTTCAAAAGGTTAACCTTTAGAGGCCGGGCGGTCGCGTTCGCGACCAAAAGGAACAGTATCTTAAAGGACGGGGTTGGTCGTGAAATCGACCAAGGAGTTCCTTCCCCTCGTAACAGCTTTCGAAACGCTGTAGAGCTCGTAAATGCCAATCACTTTACCACCCCTCTTTGTATTCGGAGGTTTTAGTGATAGACCGCCTTTGTACACGCTTCTCGAATAATCCCTTTTTTTCTCCCTTTTGTGATTTTGAATTGCAATATTTTACTTTAACTTGAAGTATTTTGTAACAGAAATAATTTCGATCATTGTTTTTAATATATCACAGACTAATAACTTCACTTTACTTGAAATAAAATGATTTATTTTTCTCAATTTGATATTTTCTTATTATTTTGAGCAAATTTTTTACGAGTATAAAAATTTGGCATAATCTATGAAAATATTATTAACAGTACAAAATGTGTGAATTGATATGCTCAATTTTTCATATTAAATTTAAATAAAAAAATTTAATTTTTTTTTAAGCAAACAGTTTGTATTATTTCTATTTTTTTGTGCTAAATATTATACCTAAAATAAGATTTTTTTTACTGTAAGAATAAACAATTAATGGATTATTTTATATCGTACACATCTCATTATTTGGAAATAATTTTTTATCTTCTGATTTATATTAATCTTTTTATATTATTGTTCGAGTTAGTAGTTTTAGAAGAAATGCATGTTGTATAAAAATGTTATCGTGAAAAATTTTATGAGTTTAAGAGATAGATTTAACATAAAGCAATTTCTTTTACTTTGATTGCATAAAGTAGGATAATTTCATATTTGCATAATGCAAAAGAAAACATATATTACCAGCACAGATAAAAACCATACTTAAAAGTTGTTCAGCTTATTATTTCTATTATCAATTAAGACTGTAAAACTACTTAAAAATTTATTTGTAATCTATAATGCAATTTGCGGACAATTTACACATAAGTAAGTATCCACAATTTGTTTTAACATTACAGAAACTTACTGAAATAATTAACTGATATTAGAATTATAGAATGACAATTTTAATGATTTCATATAAACATATTATGTTCAATTACATTGCGCAAATTTATGAGCTTTAATTATTACATTGACTATTGGTGTCTTTTTACAAACCTGAGTTGAGCAATTTTGTAAAATTATAAGAAAATAATTTTTTCACTATATATGGATACACATAAAATATACATTCCAGAAAGAAAGAAAAAACTTCATCTTTAAATAAATAATTAATTAAAATTTTTACTATTTTCAAGATATTATAATGTTTTAAAATTTTCACCACAGGGAATTTTAATATTTTTAAGTTATCTTTTTCTTAATTTCTTAGAATCATTTTTCACAATTCTATGTATGGATTTGGTTCTAATACTATCATTTACATTTTTGCAATTATTTTTTTTCTATCAGTTGCTACGAAAAACAGTAAAAAGCATTGTTACATCTAATTTTGAAGGTTGTTTTTAAAAAAGAACTATTTATCAAAATCCTTATTGCATGCGTAGAATAAATTCGATATCTTATATTTTTTATAAAAAAAAAACTTGGAATTGTAAATGCATGGTGTCGTGAAAAAGATAAAAAGAATAAAAAAGTTTTAAAGGTCAATGAAATAAAATGGCGCATTCTATGAAAGAAAATTAAAATAATACGCTGGAACTATGAAAGTTTGTACATATATTTTAAAAGTTCTATATTTAAAATAAGGGTATATAATTTTTTTACATGCTCTCATTTTAGGGAACTGTTTTCCCATAAGTTAGCATGAATAAGTAATTCAAAAATGGTAGAAATATATTTTGAAATAGAATTCAACTCATCCTTGTTCGATAATTTATTTTCATTATAGCGGTGGGAAATAAAATTTTTATCAAAAGTTTTAATTACAAACACAAAACACTGTAACCACACTCTCAAGAAAAAAAAAGAATATTTTGAGTTATACTCTAATAACAGTATTCGAAAAAGGAAAATAATTTTTTTTTGTAACAAAATTAAAACATGTACTGAATAAAGTGAGTATTAGAAAATACAATGCTCCGTTGAATGAGTGCTGAAATTATTAGAATTGTTAAAAATTAGTTTTAAAAAAAACTGCACAAAACATGACCTATTATGCAGTAGTTGATTTGTACCAATGATTCTAAAAAAGTACGAATATAGTTAGTTTTTCGAACCATGTATTTTCCTTATTTACATTCATTTATGAATGCAATTATTTTTTTATTGATGATCCATTCATTCATATTCAAATGTAAAAACTTGTGGAGATAAATTGGAAAAAAAAAATAGAACAGAAACTAGCAATACCTACATTTCCCCCTTGTTTTTCTCTTCAAAAATCTTTAAAAAACAAGTTTTTGTAAGTTGAATTGAATTTTTAAACTCAAGCAAAATACAATATTATTTAATACAATTCGCAGTAAGAGAAAAATGCATTTTCATTGATTATTTTAATTCTAAAATTCTGCCTAATGAGTTGTATTTCTTGACTTTATCATAACTGGAGAAGGTTCTTTGAAATAAAATATTCTACTTCTTTTTCAAAGAAAAATTTTGAAACGTAAAAACTATATATTATCCTACTTGGTTGTTAGAAAACTGCTGTTGAAAAATTCGCTTTTCCTTTTTTTCCCCCTTCTAACATTAGATAGTTGAAACTCATACGACAGATAAAGTGTCAATAAATCTTTAGTGTCCAGCCGTTCTAAGCCTGTCTATCTGGATCTTTAAATCTTTGAATGCACAATGAAGTGCATTCAAAGCTAGGTTAGGGTTAGCCCCGAAAGTACCGAGTGCTATCTTAAACCTTATACATGAAAAGGAAACGAGATAATTGGTTTCAGGGGCACTATTCTTTCGCATTCATTCATTCTCGACTTCAAATGATTGTAATTCATTCCCGATTTTATTGACGTTATATGTGTCGGCAATTCCTTTCTTACAAAGTCGCCGTGGATGTCCGGCTTATACGTCTAATAAACCTTAAGTTTTTAAATATATGTTTGGGACAATTTTTTTTTTTTTTTTTGAAAGCGTTTTTCACTAGCCTCTTGCAAGAAAAGCTTTTTTAATTTGATTAAAAACTGTCTTTGGTCAACAACGAATCTAGTAAATTTTTTCGGCAATCATTTTCATTAAAAATATAGCAGCTAAAAAGATTGATTTTGTTGAAGCCATAAAAAATTTCAGAATTCAAAGCTAGCTCGAAAACAATTTTTTGCTTTGTTCGAGAATGAAAAGATAAAAACATTTTTTGAAATATCAAACTGGCAGAAATTGTTTTTACTTTTTCTTTAATCTTAAATATTTTTGTTTCCAGGTCATTATACCTATTTATTTTATGAAATAAATGATGGCTTTTTTATAGAAATAATTATAATAAGGGGACTTTAGGAAGGTTTCCTCCCCGATCCCCAATAGTTTTAGCTTCTCCTCTAACAGTATTACACTTTGTAATAAAAGAAATGTTACCCTAAGAACTGAACTGAATTGAATTATTTTCTTTCTTTATTTATTTTGATTATTACTATTTTCACTTATTATCACTAAAAATCTGAGTATTACTCTTTTAATTTTTGGTGCATTAGATTGAAAAATATTCCATAAATTCTTAGAGTAATACTCAGATTTGTGAGTATTACTCTTAGTGTTCAGACATAGAGTATTATTATTTTCTTTCATATATAATTTCAGTAACATGCTAATGTTATTAAAAGTATACATGAAAAATAAGCAATTAAGCTCATCACGAATAACGTTTTATATAGAAAATATATATTTATAAAATATTTCATTTATTTTTGAGGAAAAAAATGCAAGATTTTTCTTAAGAACAATATACATATTTTATTAATTATAATTCGGTAAGAAACAATTTCTAATGGCTCAGTAATTTAACTGTCAAAAAGCACAACTGATTTTTCTTAAAAAAATATAATATTTATTGACTTTTAGACAATCGATGCTTAAAAATAATATTTAAACTTAAATTTATTTAATGTACATTTGCTCTTCATTAGCATATAATGTGAATGTCCCTTCACGGATATTTATTTCGAGTTTCAGAGAATTAAACAATATTAAAACAATTGATCGTTGATTTGGTGGTCGTGGTGATAACGGTCGCAAACCCGCGGCAGACAGTTTTCGTCGGGTTGCGGGTTCGAGCCTTGATGCCACTAAAGACCCACTGTGTATTCGAGATTGATGCACGTAAAATCTGTCAAGGTTCAAAGTCCTCCTATTGGCGTGGTGTGGAAGTTAGGAGAGGGAGGTGCTAGCTCAAGTGTCATCTTCTTCACATGACCGAGGTTCAAAATTACGAGGTTTACAACTAATAGTTTAAGTGTTGCTTCTAGTACGACGTTAATAAAACTAATCAATCAACCGTCGTTGATTTGAGAAAATCGGAATTTAATCGAAAATCTATCACATTGATATATTCTCATTATTTTTCTTTTCTTTTCGATTAATCATTTTGTTTATAAAGAATAATATTTATCTAAATTTTCTAACGGTTATATTATTATATATTTCTTGAAGAACTTCAACCGTAATTTCAAACTAAACATTTCAGAATATGTTACATGGATGGCTTTGATATATATAAAATAAATTTATAATATTTGTAAATTTTTAATGTATTTAATAAAGATTATAATATTAAAATATGTTATCATGCTACATACTTTTAAACATGTTTTTGAATATTTGATCTTTGAATAAAACGAAATAAATATTTATTTTTTTAATGTAGTATTTTATATTAAGTTCAGAGTAAAAGTTTCAAGCAAAAGAAATATTGCTCGAATAGTTAAAATGTTCCAAATTAATACAGATATTATTAAAATCGATAAAAGTTAAAACAATACAAGACTTTTTTTTTCCATTGCTGATTTATTTCTGTTATTAATTCAGATTAATAGAAAATATTACAATTTTTTTTAATAATTTGAACATTTTCCTTAATTATTCAAAAGAATTACAAATTTATTCAGATTTTTAGATGCTAAAAGCATATTCACACTTCCTAAATAATGAGAGGAGAATTTTTGTGTGTATAAATAGATAATTCATAATTATTGTTTATGTATTAAAATTTGAAATGGTATATAATATAATTTGATAATTATATCCTGTAACGGGGTTGTCTTCACTGCCGGCTATAAATATTGCTAAATAAAATAATTATACTAGATCTTTCCGGATTATTGTATGTGAATAGAATAATGTACTGCATGAAAATTCTAATTGTGATACTAAGAATGATACAAGGAAATTATAGGAAAAAAACATTGCTTCAATTTTCAGAACATCTTTCCCAAAGTTTCTTGAATTGGAAACGGACAAATAACCGCAAAGCGGCTTTCAGAGGGAACTTCCCCTAAAAAAGGGAGACTCATTGGTTGTTAGGGACTTCTTGGAACTCAAACATCCCCACTGCACAGCAGGTTCAAACATTCAATTTGGTCCTTTTGTCGGACGACACTTAAAAATGTCAATCATTGACGAGAAAGGGGGTAAGTAATGTAGTAAAAACACCCGTCCTTATCAGAACTTCCTTCTCGAAAGTGCCCGTCCTCAAAAGGTTAATCAGATGAAAAAGTTGGATTCATGCTGCTTCCAAAATTTGATGTTTAAGAAAATGAAATTTAAGGGTAAGTTGAATAGGGGGGGGGGGACCTCGGCAATAACCTGCAAAGCATGGCATCTTATAGGTCTTGGTAATTTTTAAAAAGTAAATTCTCTGAATGTAGTTTAACTTGATAGTTTGCGAGGAGTTTAGACCCTAAGCCTCCACACCATAGACAATAATAGGCTCTATAACAGATAAGTACCATAGTTTATAATTTTTGGGATTGAAATCACCGAAGGACACTCTATTAAAATTTAATAAGATATTATAATTTTTTTCTTTGTGATAATTAATGTGGTGACTCCAGGAGAGCCGGCAGTCAATCAGAATACCTAAATATTTATAAGATTTACAATTTTTTTTGTAGGAATTGCTTAGTTTAAATTTTGGTTTTTGACTGAAGACGCTGCATCCATGAACTCCCTTGTTGTGGATTGACGGTCTTCTAAATAAAATAGAGGTGATTTTCTCAATTGAGATTTCTAACCTTATCCATACCAGATGATCAGTGATAAGATCAATTAAAATATTAGAATTATGTTGTTGGTCTCTTCTCGAATTTCCGGTAGAAATAACCAAAAGATCATTCTCAAAAGCTTGAACTAAAAGGTTTTCGTAATTAATATCCAAAATAGAATTAAAATATAAGTTCCACAGAGCGGATGCGAGTACCGGACCCTGAGGACAGCCTTGGTAATTAGATGTTTTATCGTAAAATTATTATTATAAAAAATAATATGTCGATTTTTTTCGGAAGAGTAAATAAATTTTGAAAACAGATTAGAAAATGAAGGTCTTTAAAAGTTTTATATAAAATCGATCTATTTATAAAGTCAAAAGCATTCTTAATATCGATAAAAATAACAGCTACATTTTCTGTAGATCTTTTGCTTTTGATATACGAAACTAAATGGAAAATTGCCTCGTCACAGCCAAAACTTTCTTTGAAACCAAATAAGAGTTGATGAAGAATATTGTTTTGAGGAAACCAGAAATTTAATCTCTTGACAAAAACACACTCAATAATTTTCCCTAAGGTTAGAAACAAATAGATCGGTTTGTACAATATATTAGATGACGGGTCCTTACAGATTTAAGGAGTTTCAATTTAGCACCTCTTAAAATATTTGGAAAATTGCACACATAAATTTATAAATTTCACTAAAAGATTAAGAAAATTAGAAAGAAAAAAAAGAAAAAAAAAAACATGCTTCTAAATTCCAAAGTCCAAAAAAAAAAAAAAAAACTGAAGTCAGGAGCCTTCCCACTAAGATTTTTTAAAATCAAAGATATCTCTTAGGTGGAAACTTTCGAAGGAGGAGTATACTCCTGAAAATTCAAATCAAAAGTCCCCCCCCCCCGGAACCCGGGAAAAGGGGAATTTTTTTTTTCTTTTGGGAGTTATTAGATGAGCCAGGAATTATGACCTTAAGGGCAGAGAGTTCAGGGACTTGCCGAAGGCAACCCTGAAAGAACAGGAAATAGTTTTCATTATTGGTGGTGCAGAAGGGAGGGAATTGGCGATGGACCTCGTAATTGTGAACTTCGTCAAATGACGAGGACGACATCTGATTTGGAACTCCCCTCTCCCAACTTCGGCACCACTCCAATAGGAAGACTTTGGACCACGTGGGATTTTTTGGAAGCATTTTTGGAAGCTTAAACGTGCATCAGCACCGGCTACACCGCTGATCTTTTGTGACATCAAGGCTCTAACCCTCGCGACTCGATGAAATAGTATTTGTAAGAAAAAGAATAGTTATGATTCATTTGAAAAATTACATTAAAAATTGTTCTTGAAAGTCCTATGCATTACATTTTTTCAAAATGTACTTTCTATTTGACCTATGATTATTGATAATTTTATTATTTGCAATATAATTCTTATAATATGTATACGTTTCGTCAAAGAAACTTTTTTTATTCAGAAAATTGTTGAGAAAAATCACACAATTCGCATCTACGAATTACAGCTGTATTAGCAGCTGATTCATTGGTTTCTAACTTGTCAAAGTCAACATCAATGCTATTCCCACAACATTTTCCTCCTTCCGGAACTTACGTGCTTTTTCTGGTTTATTTCTGCTTTACTAAAGTGTTAAACAGGATATATTTGATGCTACTGCTCTCAATGATATGAAGCGTGATCATTAACAATAATTCCAATGAGAATATCATAATACAGAGTTAGCACTCTGACTATTAGTACAAACACTCACAATTTTAAATTTGCAGCACGTTTTCTTCATAAGCAAGTATAATTGTCCGAAAATTTATTTAATAATTAAGGAAATATTATAGTTGTTTCTTTATTTTGATATTATACGAGGCGTTAATAAAGCAAATAGTGGCCGTGCCTTTATAGTGCATACAGTATTGTCACAGTACGAACTCGCGGTTACCGGCTTTCGTCCAGTCGTGGATTCGAGCCACCTAAGACCGGCCTTTTGACCGGGGATTATAACACTTTAAATCCGTCGGTGCTCAAAGTCCTTCGATTGTCGAGGTAAGGAAGGTTTGAGAGGGAGGTGCCAACTCAGGTGTTGTCCTCTTCACTTGATGGAAATTCCAAATTGCGGGATGAGCTCCCAATAGGTCTCATGTTGTTTATCGGTGTGACGGGAATATACAGCCACATCACATAATAAAGAAAGTCAAATATAACTAAATTTTCAGTTATTGTAATGATTTTGTCATTTTCTTCACTAAGTTGACATGATTGAATTGAAAGAACTAAATTATTTCAGGAATTATACATAATTTCTCTTTTTTTTTTTCAAATACATGCATATTTCGAAAATAATGTCTATGATGACTGTTAAGTTCCTTTGTTTCTCGTTTCATAAGCAGTTGTAATTTTTTTATACTGTTATCAAGATTAAAATTATTAGAATTATAAGAATCACCACATCAAGGAAAAAAAATGTTTAAAAAAATACTTCATTTTCTGTTTTCAAACACAACTTTATGTATATAAGCATCATCATTCATCTATTTGTTTGTTTGCTAATTGTTTAAATTTTGACTCATTTGTTCTTCAATTCAAATGTTTTCGTACTATTAAGATACTTTCTTCTAAGAAAATCAAAGATTAAATATGAAAATATTATTGAAATAGTATATATGTTAATAACATTTATAAAACAGTTTTTTTTAAAAAAGGATATATATATATATTCTTCAGGAAGAGAATATAATAAATTTTCTTCCTGTAAATTATATTTTATGCTTTGAATATTGTTAAAAATGAATAATATGACTTTAAATAAGCACTCACTGACATAAATTATACTTCAATAAATGCATCGAAAATTTTCATTTTATGTATTGAATGACCAGAATCTTAAATTAATGTTTACCATATAAGGTGTGAAAAATTTGCGTAATACTTATTCAACGATGTTCTATTTTAAAATGTATTAAATGTGACAAACTTTGAGTTATTAGAGGGTAATTATTCGAAACTGCTAAGCTTTAATTAATCGGGAACAATCTAACTTGCCTTGTTGTATCTCATTTGCATATATTTAGAACCTTAATCAATCAACTTATGTACAGAGTAAAATGATTAAGTTTAAAATTTGAGGGTAAAATTCAGTTACAGCTCTTAGTGGGTACTATAAATAAATTTTATGCCAAGCAATATTGAAATAGATTCACATTCGCAATATAATACGTGCCTTTTCACAACTAAACAATGTGAATTAATGATATAATAAAGGTCGGAGACTCACACAGGAGAAGAGAAATACAGCAATAATTTGAATTGTAATTTAATGCATCTTTAGCAAATTATTAGAAATTTACCTGTTAATGTATTTATTCTTCGCAGCTTATTTAAATGAAGAATAATGATAAGAATATCTGACTCTTATAAAACAATATATTATTTTGGAGCATAATCATATTTTTTGGAATGTTCGAGGACTCAAATTATGACAATTTATCAAATATAGCTCCTTGCAATCATTCTACTTTTTTTAGTATTTCTCAAGAAACCCTTAGGAAATATCCCTTTTTTAAAATTTTCTTTATTCTTCGCATTGATTATATTTCTTTCTTTGAACCTACATACATTTCTCAAAATTTGTTAATGCAGATTCATAAAGAATCGTAATATATGTACTTTTCTGTGTTAGTATATATCAATATATTTGGATGATACCAATGGGTAAAAATATTGATTCTATTAATTACACTACTCTTATAAAATGAATAACTGCAAATCACCATTAATTATATTAGGCATATTTCAATTCAAAGACAAAGGTTAGAATATATTTCAATTTTTGTGAATTATGTAGTTGAAACTGGCTTAAAAATACCATTTTCTTCATAAAAGATATAATTACTTTGTTTTCCATTAGCTGAGACTTATCTTTATCATAATTCTTATACTGAAAGTATTTTGAAATGACAAAGTTAATAAAATAATCTATCTTCTTTCTCTTATTTTTTCCTCTCTTGAATGATATGAAGCAACTCAAGTGAGTAAAAAAAACAATCAGACTTACTACCTTATGTGTGTCCTACACCTTATTTATTTATTTATTTGTGAAACTAAACATTATTTAATTTTGTGCTGAGTCTTGTTTATTATGCAATGTAAAATTCCAACATATATTTAAAATACCGATTAACTATTTGAGCAAGATAAATATTAATCTGAGTCTAACAAATGAAACTCACGTACTAAGATGCACAAAAGTATATATGCAAAACAATTGCGATTATGTTTTTAGAGAAAAAAAAAAAAAAAAAAAAAAAATTTTTTTTACTTAAAAAATAAAAATTTAATATTTAAAAAAAAATTTAAAATTTTTTTTTAGAAAAAAAAAAAAAAAAAGACATAATTGTTTTTACGTTCAAAATATCAATTTAATCTAGTAATAACTAATGTAAATTTCATTTTGAAACTAACACTATATTACATAGAAAAACAAACACTTAATTATCAAAAATTTTAAAGGACAATTAGGATGTATAATTGAAGTTACAAAATAAATAGACAGATAAAAACGAGAAAGTGAAAATAGGTATAAATTTTAAAGATTTCTTTTACAAAACTAGATCTTAGTAATAAATATGGCAGATTTTATGTTTTATCTCTGCTTTTAATCTTGATGGCCCTTAGATCACTAATTCATTATAGATACAAAATAGTATGTTCTGCCACTTCTATAAATTATACCTCAGAGATTATCCTTGAGCGTAGTTTTCTAATATTCCGATCACGTTAATTCAACAAGCACTAAATATGATGAATATTAAGTGACTGATGAGGTGTATTAAGATATTTTCAGTCTGCATGTTTGGAATCATTATATTATTGAAATTTATTTTATCTCTAGCTCCTAATTTAGAGGTGTATTGGCATACAGTACTTTTAAAACTAATCAGATAAATTCATTGATTCATTATTCCATCAATTATCTTAAACAGTCTGCACCAGCTGCCGATATGTAACCCAAAACCATAATAGAGCCTACCCCTTGAACAAAAAAATCGTTTTATATTCTTTAGTTCAGCAATCTTACATATCTATCGGATATTCAATTGACATTAAAATTATCTGATCTGCTGATATTCAATTTACTCTCTCCCCAAAATAATCATAGAATTTAGAAGTTTTGATTCTATTTTAACTCTTTTTTTTTTCAAAATCTGAAGAAAGTGATAGTTTATTTTACAATTAACTTTTCTATGAATAGTTTTCTTCAATAATTCCAATTATGATAATCCGTTTTTCGTAACATACGATGGTTCTTCCTGTGATTTCTCGAAGAACAAAACTGGCTTTCTACACTATTTGTCTTGGGCTTTCACGAATTACCAAAATCTTAGAGCACTAATCTTTGGAATTTTCTTCATTTTTCTCTAAAAATTCTGATTTTATCCATTAATAAATATGTGTGGTCCTTCTGTTTTTATCTTGTTTCGAGTACTTCCCTCAAAATAAAAATTTTCAATAACCTTTTTCACTATGGCAGAACTTTTCAAGAGATTTTTGCTTCGAGACTTGCTCTCCATTTATAGCTTTTCTAAAATTAAACTACGCAGTTCCAGTTGGAGTTTCTTTTCTTGTGCATCCATAAACAGAATACAGAAGGAATTACAACCGAACTAGAGAAAATTTTGTCAAACTATATCTAGCTATCCGTAACGTGAAAAAAAAAAAATTCTCCGAAGAATGGTGTTTTGACTTTTCAAAATTTAGAATTTTTATGGCACTCGTAGGGCAGGAAATTTAACATGAAATAAAAATACCAGACATTTTTCATTTCTTTCTAATCTTACATCTAAAGTAGTAATATTTTCCAATAATATTTTTTTTACATTTATTTGACTAACTAAGTGCAGCTTTGGATAACTAAGTGTAGCTTTAAAGCTACATTGATTCTCACCAAATAGTTTTACTCAATGGTTTTATTTCTTTTTATAAACTTTTATTCGAGTTGTGATTCAGATTATTATAATTTTCAAAAAAAAATTCTAAATTATTTATTCAGTTAGTATAACGTATTTTAGATGCAATAATAAGAAAGTGAAGAAGTTACTTTGAAGAACGTATCAAATAATTAAATGGATTCACTCAGAGGATTGATAACTTACAGAGAAAATCCAAAAGTAGATGTAATGAATTCCAGTCTGTAAATTAATCAAAATCATAAACATATGAGAAAATGATGGGTTCAGCTGAAACTTTTACTGCAATTGTGACCATATATCAAGAAAATGAATTACATCATAAAACACAAACTTAATCATACAAACCGAAAACATTTATTTTAATTTACTTTTATATTCATTTCTAAAATACACAAACTTATCTGGTTTATAATTATTTAATTTTCATCTTCTATGCATCTATTTAATATTTTTTATCATATTCAATGAAAAACAAAAATTAACACATCGTCTAACATCTTCATTTATCTAATTAAATACAACTAGTAACTAGTTATTAATTGGAGTATATATAAATAATAATAAACTAAAAAATTTCCCATCAGATATTTTTTTTTTTACTTATAAATCTATAATAAATCCTCAAACTTCGATATTTTTAGTAACAAAAATATTGGAAATGATTCAAAATCTGTAATTTCATTCGAAATATTTCTATTCAAAATAAATAAACAGAATTTTAGAATGTAAAAAGAGTTTTATTTGTATTATAGGTGTACCATTACTTGGATATTTTTTAAATCTTCGCACCATCATTGTTAATGTCTCTCATGAATAAAAATTCCTCTGCAATTTATGTAAAAATATTTAGTCTAATTCATAGTAAAAAAATAAATTTCATTTATGCTTAAAATTTGTTATTTTTCAAAATATTTGTTCATCAAAATTTATTAGCAACTCTTTATATCTAAATGGGCACGATTTGTGATAATGTATTTCTAGTAAGAAAATTGTTACATTATATGATTATATTGACCCATTCCATGTTGTTCATACATTTATAATGAGAATCAAGATTCACTTAAGGATTAGCAGTTTCATTCTTTTAATGAATATTAATGAAAATTAATCATGCATTTTTAATAAACTAATGATAAGAGATACGTGACTTGTATTTGTTCAACATCCCAGTTAGGAAAGAAAATAGAATATGTATCGTTTATGATAGTTTACTTTTTTTTTTTTTTATCATTTTTGTCAAATAACAGTGAAGGAATTTTCAAAAGCTTAATATTTATATTTTCTCTTTTTGCGCTGGAAAAATACCAAAATGGAGAATTCTTAGCAATAAAAATAAAATTTAAACATCAAGTTCTAATTGATTTATCATATGGTCTATTAATAATAACAATCATTAGACTAATGGGTTTTACATTGAGCCGTGATCTAATAACGAAATTAAAACGTAAATTAATCGTGTAATAAATGACTTATGACAATGATAATGATGTTAAAAATAAAAAGCTCTAATATAAATAAAAATAATAAAATTATCCATTCCATGTTCTTGATATGCATATTATTTAATTTGCATTTACTTTCTTATTTATCCTAAACACGTTACATAATATTAAAGTTAAAAATCGAAAGAAAATGCTAATAGTTAACAAAAAAATAAAAATATCATTAAGTGAGCTATTTGTGATATTTATCACATATAGCTATAGTCGTCGCTTCTTAGCATTCATATGCTATTGAAAATGTTATTATTTGCAACTGTAAAAGTTGTTACTACCATTAGGAGAATTTTTAAATTATTCAGAGAATTCGATGTTTTCGTTATGACAAAACAAGGTTCAAATTTTTTCACTCTATCATTACATAAATCTAAGGAATGGTTGACAGAAATGGATCTCTTCAGACTAAAATAATGGAATCGGGACAGAAATTTACTGCTTGCTGTAGAAGGGAAATTAGAAAAAGGAGTTATTTATTTGGGAGTCATCTTATCCCAGAGTTACAAGTTCTGTTACATTTTATCCAAAATTGATTGAAATCGATATAAATTCAAGCGGAAATAAAGAGTGCTTGATAAAACTGCAGGAATGTTTTATTTTTGATCTTTCTTTTAATCAAGGATCGTATATAACATGTATATCTTATGAGTTCTAAAAGTAAGTAATTAAAATTCTTAGCACTCTTGCCTCTATAGATTGCTTACAAATTTTTATTACAATTCGGATAACGAAATGTGTTTCAATTGGTTTTTCATAACAAGGGAAAATACTGTAAATTAAAACTGCACATTAAATGGCATAAAATGTTATTATTTTATACTATTCACAAATTATAGGTGAATAATTACGAATGACTAGCATTTATAATAATAATTTAATGTTCAGTTAAAGAATTTTTATATTGCTGAATAATTTTAATTGAGAAAAATATTGTTTGAAAAACTGTCGTATTTTTCAACGTTTCATTCAGCACTTAAGTATTGTAGATCTCAATGTTCAAATTATCATTGAAGAAATAAGTCGATCATGTTTTTTTTTAAATCTACCAGTTTTGAATTTCTATCTTAAAATATATAGGCTGTTTTAACTAGTTTTTCTGAAGGTATTATCTATTATGAACACATATATCCTAAAGAGATAAAAATTAATTTGCAGTTATGCTAGGTTATATCTCATTGTCAAAAATATGTTTTTGATAGTTAATAGTTATGTTTTTCTTCTGTTATATCGATTTTATTTCTATTAGCGAGCCTAAGTTCATTTTTCTAAGTTTTTTCTAATTCGACAATAGGAAATGAAATAAATTGCTCATTTTTCTATATTATTTTTAGAAACCTTTTCTGAAATTAATCGAGAGGGAGCATAATAATAAATTGGAATATAAGAAGAATATTTAAGTTGATGATGCGTGTAGAAGTATTGCAGTTTGTGCTCAAGGTCGGCTGATGTTGACAGGTTTATTTTAATTAAGATAAGATTTAGTAATAGTATCTCATGCACATTAAATGTATTATTTATAATTATTATATTCCTTCCTTTTCTGTGCATAATTAATTTTATTGTTTCTCTCAAGTCTACAGATGTAAGTACGTTCAAAGATAAGAAGAATGAATAAGAACTTGATCATAACACTTATGAGTCTGTCACATGAATTTCGGATACTCTGTTTCGAAAATTATTGAAGATTTTTTACAATCATACTAAATTATAACTACTATAATCACTGTTATTTAGAGTAACTGAGTTCAGATTAGTTTTATGATAAACATCTGATTTTTTTCTTTTAATTAATCGTATTATATATATATATATATAATAATAATAATAATAATAATTGTGCAACCTGAGTCATCTATAGTTTGAAACAAGATGTAAGCCTAATAACAAAACATTAGAAGTTTGCATTTTTCTACAATCTGTCTAATCTTGTCTTAGCATATATGTCATTAATTTATTTGTTCATTAAAATATAGTACAAAATGAGTTATAAAACAATTCCTTTTTACGATGCATTTTTTTGAAAAAAAAAGTTGAGTATTAAAATATTCCTATACATTTCCCATATTCTCTGGAAATAAGGCTCTTACAAGTATACAGTATTGAAATTTGTTAGTTTCTCTTTCTATTACTAACAATTTAAATAGTATACTATCAAAATTCTGATATGGATAATTTTGTATAAAGATATGAGTATTTACCTTTTATTTATTTTCATAATATGTATGATAAATATGACAAAATCTATGAAAAGTTTTCCTAACATTAAATAGATATTTTAAAACTAATACAAAAATTAAGTGTTTCATTTTTAAGTTAAATAAAATTTATTAATCAAGCGGCGATTATGAAAGAAACAAATATCTTAATGCGTACCATATTTTTTTTTAAAAAAATTGTTTCAAAGAAATGAAATTCTATAATTCACTTTTGATGGCAAATGAATACATTTATGTATTTTAAAATCTTATTTAAATATAACTGAAACTTATTTAATAAATGCTTCAGTTTTACGATATGTTTCCTTAAACATTAAGTCAAATTAACGATTAAACATTAAAATTTTTAATAAAAATAATTTATAGTTTTTATTCTTTATAAAACTGATTTTACTTTAAAAGGTAAGAGTTAATAAAATCTTATTTTGCATGTTAAATAAATAATAAAAAAATTTAACTTATTTTTATGATGCCATTAAATGAAGTTTAGATGTATAATTATGACTATACTGAGTTATAAAGTTCAAATGAAAATGTTCATAGTGAAAATAATGGAAGTATGAATGTTTGTATCATAAATAGTTTTGCGATTATACTATTTCTCCTTTTTTTAAAGAGATTTTGAAAAGGAGGATAAGTTTCTTTCGTTAAAAGAAACCTTTTTGAAGTAATTCTTAGGTTTAAAATTCATGAAACATTTATTTATGCGTTGGAATTCAACTTATCTTAAATTTCTTTAGTAAATTGTTTACTGAGACAAACTCTAATGAATAAAATATCAAATGGTTTGTTATAAATAGTTATAACTAAAATTCTGTTCTTTTAAGAAAAATTCATAATTGAAAAATGCAAATAAACACTGTATAAAGATATGCCTCCATTAGTAAAATTATTTGAATATTAGAAAATTAAAGATGAAAATGTAAGCACAAATATAATTCTAAAAGCTATAAATGGAATGCATTTTTATTAGATTGATTTCTGAAAATCTAGCAAATAGTTGAATTTATAAAAAACACTAGATCTATTTATCAAAACAAATGCCGAAGAATATCGACATAGAATAACTCTCAATAACTTTGTACTAATGAATTACTTTGAATATATCACTTCTTTTTGACATGAATTCAGATCTTTCATGAGTTGATTATCTACGCCAGAGGCTTTGTGCAACCTTTAAATCAAAACGTTGAACTGTTTCTTAAGACTTATAGTTACATTTCAAAGAATTTCGACTGACGTCATATGAATCTCATACAAACGTTATGTAATATGGACATGATTTCAAACAGAAGATTTCAGAATACTCTTTCTTCAAATTAAATAATAGAACATATTAACATCCCTGCACGGATTCATATTCTTACACCTAGCATCTAATTAATTAGCAGCTTCAATTCCTTTCAATAAATGATAAATTGTGTGCTTATTCAAGAACAACTTTGTGTCAAGTACTTTATGTAAGACATGAAGTAATTTATTCAGTGAAGAGGGTAATATGCTCTTGACGATAAACATACACACACTCACACGCACACACACACTTATATATATATATGTATATATATATATATATATATATAAGATGATAATATGAGAAATAGTAAATTTAAAGTTTACTAATTTTTTTTTGTTGAAAAGTTTTAAACAAGCAGATTGAAAGATATAGACTTATAACTACTACAGTAATAATTACTATAACCATCACTTGCTTAATAAGATGTCGGCTTAGAAATTATTTGAATTTTTGTTGCATTTTGGTTATTTGCTTTGAAAAGAGTAGATTTTGAAGACACATGTATAAATATTAGAACAAAGATCGATTAATTAAACAGAAAAGTATACGTTTTTTACTGAATATAAACATTACACACACACACACATATATATATATATATATAATATAAGACGCATCCAGAAGGAGTTGACAGATTGTAATGAAATTTCGTACTCAAAAACATTTGAACCGATCATGCAAACGATTAAAAGGTGTCCAATATGATGAAAGGCTGCCCTCAAGGCCCCTTTATGGTACCTTTTCTGCGGAATTTAATTATGAACGATCTTCTTTTCAATATCTCAAAGTTCCAAAATTGTCATAAAATAGCTTTTGCAGATGATGTACTTCTTATTGCAGTTTGTTACAAAACATTCTTAATAATATTTTTTAATGGTCAGAGCTATATAAGTTGGAGTTTAATCCACTTAAATTAAAAGTAATGAAAATTTATAAAAAATCGACAGTAGATCAAAGAATCAACTTAAAACTTGGAGGTGTAACAATTGAAGAAGTGCACAAGATTAAGTATTTGGGCATAATCGTTGATAACAAAATGCAGTGGAAGGAGCATATCTCTTATGTTTCTAGCAAAAGTGAAAAAAAAATTCTTCTTGGACTGTTAAGAATTTCAAACAATACTTTTAGGGTGAAAACTAATGTTCTTCAGTTGATTTATAAGCAGATGACAGTACCTCTTATGTCTTATGCGTCGAGAGCTTGGGGACATTCTTTAACAAAGAAAGTTAATTGTAGACTTATTAGGAGAACGCAACGGAGGTTTTTACTTCGTGTCATTAAAGGATACAAAACTGTTAGTTATGAAGCATTTTTAGCGATTTCTGGAAGGCCACCTATTTACTTGACTATTTTGAACAATCTCGATGTTCGGGAAAGGCTTTAAGAGTATCAGACTTGGCACGCTGGATGGGGCGATTCCAATTTCATTATTACCACACTCTTCATGCAGAAAGCCTATCACTCTTGTAACTTATTCTAATGAAGTCCTTCAAGATTATAAAACTATTTGTTTCACGGATGGGAGTAAATTGAATGGAAGAGTTGGTTTTGCCTGCATTATTTACGAGGAAGGATTTGAAAAAGCTAATTTCCAGCATCGAATAAGAGATGAATACTCTGTTTTTCAAGCCGAACTACTCTGCATTAATCTTGCCGTAAAAGGGATTCAGGATTCTCTCCGTCAGGGCGGTACTCTCAATTTTCTTATTTGCACCGACTCGCTCTCTTCGCTTCTTTCTCTGCGCAATATAAATTCTACAGAAAAACTTCTTGTGGAGGTACAGTCTATTCTGTACAACCTTGAACCCTGTGATATCCACTTTTCTTATGTTAGGGGCGATAGTGGAAATCTCGGAAATGAAAGAACGGAGCAGTTGGCTAAAGAGGCAACTTTTCAAGATATGAGTATTTCGATGTCTGTACCATTGTCCCACTGGAAGGATTTAGCTTGGGAAAGAACTGTTTCCGACTGGAACTCCAAATTCTTGACCACTACTAAAGCTTTGTGGACTAAAAAGTTTTTTCCAACCATTTATCAACGGTCAAAATGTAAGAAATTTATTACTGACTTTAAGTTATCCCAGATTCCAACAGGGCATGGAAATATTCAGAGCTATTTATCTGGGTTTAATTTAATTGGTAAAGATATTTGTTCTTGTGGTCTGGACGCTGAAACCACTGAACATGTCTTGTTGTATTGTAATTTATATTTTTGTAAAAGAGAAAATTTTAGAAAGGAGTTAAAACACTTAGGTATTTCCTGGCCAACTATTTTATCTTTGTTGGTCAATTGTTCTGAAAGCCTTAATGTCTTGAGAAAATTTGTTTACTGCATAGATTTTTAAAATTTTATAGTTACCTTCCTTTCTTTATATTTATATATTTCTTCCCTTTCCTTTTATTTATATTTGTCTCTTTTATGTTTTTTCCCCCCTTAATTATGTTTTTTTATAATGTTGTTACCACTTACGTCTGTAAGCCTCATGTTATGCAATGTGGAGCATGAGGAGTTTTGCAAATAAATTTATTTTAAAAAAAATTAATGTAAAGTGGGAGCTATGGCGCATTGGAATTGCGCACTGATGTATATAAGAAGCGATTCTCAATCTGATGGTCAAATTGTCTGTTGCATTGCTATTTTGGATACCTTTCAATGTTGATATATTGATTCGTTGCAGGATTCGAGCTCATTACGAGCAACTGTTAGACTTTGAAAGAGGTCGAATCACTAGATTGAAAGATGCAGGTTAGGAAAATCGGAGAACCACTCGTCATATGGGTCAAAGCGATGCGGAGATTCGAATATGCTGTAAAAAGGGTGGACAGTGACAGATTTCAGCATCATGATGGTAGCGGTTGATCTAGGGCCACATCAGATGGAGGGTGGGCAGAGAAAATTGTTATATCAGCTGTTGCAGCGCCTGATTCATCGTCATCAATCATCAGACGTGTGACCCACACACAAGTGTCCTCCATGACTGTTCACAGACGGTGGATAGAGCAAAGGCTACACTCATACCGACAGCTACGTCACCTATCACTCACGCCTGCACACTGTCGAGCCAAGTTATAGTAGTGCTTGGCTCGATCAGGTTGGAATGATGCTGAATGGTGACGTATAGTGTGCGACGAGTCCCACTTCCAACTATGTCCTGACGATCATCGAAGACGTGTCTGGAGACATCCAAGGCAGCGTGCCGATCCTTATTTTATTATTGCACGCCACACAGGCCCTCAAACAAGAGTTATAGTCTGGGGTACAATTTATCTTGATAGTCGGATCCTTTGATCGTCATTAGAAGCACATTTACATCACAGCGGTAGTTCGACGACATTCTGAGACCTGTTTTGCTACCGTTCCTTTTGCAGTAACTTGGCCTTATTTCTCAGCAAGATAATGTCAGACCACTTACGGCACGTTTCGCTATGATCTATCTTACAGCTTGTCAAACACTTCCTTGCCACAGCCATCCAGATTTCTTTCCAATCGAGAATGTCTTGGATATGATAGGAAGGCGACTGCATCTATCAGGGAATGTTGATGACCTCGCCCGACAATTGGAGAAAATTTGGCAAGGAATACTGCTGAAGGTCATCAGGAAGCTTTATCACTCTATGCCACGTAGTGTGGTAGTTTGCATCCAGGCTAGATGTGGGTCAACACCTTATTAAGATCGTTAATTTGTAACTATGTAACTCTTAAATAAACCATTCACTTTTTCTGAAATTTTAATAATATTCTATTCTGTACATAATTTTCCTATCCACCAATTGTTGTGTGTATCAGACAAGTCCTTCACTGAGTGATCCATTCAAATTTTTGCTAACAACTTAGCATGAATCAGTTAAAATTTGTATTGTACGTATGAAAAAAAATGTCTGATACTAAGCTGCAACTTCTAGAAATTTAAGTGAAATAAGATAAAAATTGAAAAGTAAGAGCAATTTGGATATTTTTCGTAAGTTCATATTTCAATTAACTTGTTTTATTTACATTTCAAGACGAATAACTTGTATCTATAGCAACTATTCGAAATATAATTTATAACTATCTATTTTTCTAACTGAATCCACCTTACATTATAATAACACCTATGTCTATACAAAATATTAAAAAAAAATAAGCTTTAATTCATTTTGAAATTTTTATCTGATATACATTTTACTATATAAACGGAGATTATTTAAATTTATTCATGTAATATAAGAAAATATCCTTCAAAATCTTTAGGATATTTTCTTATTCTATTCCTATTTGAGGTATAATTCATAATCATAATAAAATTATTAGGATTATTTGAAAACTTTAAATTAGCAAATTGTCGTTTAATTAAGGTTTTTTAAGCATTAGACGTTTTTAGTTCGTAACATTTGGTAACAATTAGACATTTCCGAATTGTATTTTTAATAATAACAATTTCAAATAAAAATTAAAAATATTCAAAAATATATAAAGAATTATAAATTGTTTCCTGTCAATAATCTTTTAAATGAGGGAGATCAGATTCTCTTAAATAAATTGCATTACTTAATTTATTTTTAATGAACATATACTTTTCTTTTCATGGCCTTCAAAGGACACGTTACACAAAAAATTTATTAGTTTATATATCAAATCAGTATTTCATAACATGAGGAAGTATTTTATTTATCCCAATATTTTCAACAGGAATAAGAAAATAACGCAAGCACAATAAAAAGTACACAAATGAATTAAAATAAATTCAAACGAGGCAATAAAATTTTCAAGTTTCAATAAAGCTAAAAAAAATATGAGTAATCTAGGGTTAAATAAATAACGAACATCTACAAAGTGGGACCACGGTTATTCTTAGATATTTCTGATAATATTCATGAGCAAATTCAGAAAATATTGCCAAATTAAATATAAAGTTGATCTTTATATATTACATATTTAATTCAAAAAATATTTATTATTTTATAACTAAAGATATTTGCAAATTAAATCAAATTTTCAGATCTCAAAGAATGTTATCAAATACATTACTTGACAGGTTTCGGGTCTTTATCAATAAAACAGTTTTAAATTGTTTAAATTTATTTTTGTTAATGAAAACAATATCTTTATCAAATAAAATTAGATTGATTTGCAACGAGTTTTAGTTAAACATTTCTTTTAACATTGAAAACTATTTTATTGATCAAAAGTAGAATTCTGGTTCTTAAAACTACATTTTTTTTTTCTTTACTCGATCAGGTTTCTCTTTAAAAAAAACTCAAACGGAACATTCTTTTCGCTTTAGTAACTTAACAAAGCATATCATAAATTTCTGATTTATGGATTTTGAAATGCTCCCCATTGAAAAAAGCCTTGTGATTCAAGGTGAGTGGAAATACTTTTTTTTATGTAACTGTATTTCGGAGAAAGCTTTTTTTCTTCAAAGTTACTGGATACATCTCAAATGCTGAGCTTGAAGGAAATATGTGTAATAAATCATTTTGAAATACATCCAAATGTACTCCTGTCTGCTGAATTTGCACCTTATTTACAATTCTTTCCTTTTTGTGACTCTCTATTGCGCTCTTTACATTTCTTTAAGTTACTGATTTTATATATCCTCTTTTTTCCGTAATTCTCTTCTGGCATTATCTCTTTACATCCAGCAATTTTTTAAATGTAACCTCGTACATCAAAAGTTGGAAAACTTTGATAACGGAAATGGACATTAGGATAATATTTTTTGCTACAAAGTAGATCACAGATGTTTTTTAGCTGTCGTCCGATAAAAAAACTAATCCCTAACCAGCATCATTTTTAAATAGTTTTATTAGTAATTAAATTAATACTAAACTTCAAAAGTAATTTCTATTTTTAAGACTTTTATTTCCATTATTAAGTTCGATCGTTAAAGTTTTCAGAAAATAAAAAATAAATTATTAATAAGAATGTAATAAATACTATTAAAAATATTTACTAAGTATTTGCTTTAATATTCTAAACTTCATTATAATCATTGATGGGGATTTATTATTAATTATTTTAATACATCAATATGATACAGAACTTATTGGAGTTTTTAAAAATAATTCGTTTTAATTTATGTATCCATTACAAGTATTAATATGTGAAGTTTGCAATGAAAAGATTGCTTTTGAATACATTTTTTTCCACTTAAAGGAATTAAATGGGAACTACAAAAATATAAAAAACAATTAATTTAAGAAATATATTTTTACGTATTCCAAAAATGCTTTTTCAGATAAAAAACAATTAATTTAAGAAATATATTTTTATGTATTCCTAAAATGCTTTTTCAGATTTTTAATAGCCGATATTTATTCAAAACTCCAAACATATTTTTATTTGCTGATTATATATTTCAACGTTTATGATCTTTAAATCATTTAGTTACTAACATTCTGTAAAAGTAAATTTAAAAATAAAAGGTGGTTAGTTTTTATTTTGATAATGCATTTGCGTTTACAAGCAGAAAATGGGACGAAAAATATTGATCAGAAAATTGCTTACGAACTTAAGTGTAATGTTCTTCTCTCTTACATGTGAAATATAGTTTTTCTGGAAATGGAAATATTATTTAGAAATATTTATTTACACTGCTTTAATCTGTCTTGGACTACGAATATATCTTCATATTTTATACATTGATGTATTAGTCATGGACTTTGTGAATTATTTAAATTTACGAGATCTCAAATTTAGATAGTTTTAAATTTCTCATAATGAACAACTCATATTTCTTCACATTTTATGTGTGGTTACATTTCTTTATGGATTTTTAATTACTTAAGTATAAACGTTTTTATAATTAAAATTACAAACATAAGTGTTTCATTAAGATATCACTAAGAAAAGTAATTTAAAAATTTATAATGTTTTTAATAATAAACTTTTCTGTATCCAACAAGTAATATCTTTTAAAAGCTTACTGCTCTTTCTATACACGGAACAATTCAAACAAATAAGTTCTTGAGGACCCGATGGATGACACATGTGAAAATTACGCTCTCTAACTCTGATAATGAGATAGTGTTTGATCACCGACAGAACTAATCTCCTTCCCGACCAAGAGGCGAATCAGAACGGCAACCAATCGCAACTGCCTTCTGATGCATGCAAATATTTAAAATGTCATTTGTCAACAGTGCTCGTTGGACATTCAGCTTTTTGAAATTTTTCTAAATCATGTTGGGAGCAGGGCTATTAACGGAGAAATTCAGGTCTTTAGTATCGACAGAAGAAGTTAATATCTACTTATTTAGAAGATACATGGAGGAAGCGCTTAGTCGCTGCGCAGTTTCATTAGAGAGCAGAGCTAAAAATAGAAGCTTAGTGCAGCATCAATATTAACGTAGCAGATTTCCTGGGACAGGAGAATGATTTTCTCTCTTTTTAAATTCTTCGGTTAAATTTTTGAATTTACTCATTTTAATTGTCTATAAAACGATCATTACCATTTTTCAAAATTAAGAAATGTATATTAGAAACAATTATAGTTAATTTTGAAAAATCTCATTTATTTAGCCGAGGAAACATTTCTCATTGAAGGAAATTACGAACATTTAACAAAGAAGTACACTTGGAAAATCTTACAGAATTTCATATATTTTGTAGAGGAAACATTTGTCATAGAAATGAAATTACAAATATTTAACAAAGAAATACCATTATAATTATTGAGAGGAAGGAGCTGAGAATATCTCGACATGGAAATGTATTTAGATTTATTAAAAAGAAATTTAATTTATACTCTGTTCAAAAGTTATTTCATCACTTTTAATTTGTAAAGTTATTTAATTACAAATAAATGTGTTTTTTTTTTTTTTAGTTTAGCTGGTAGTAACGTTGAACTAGAAGCGGCAAAAGGATTATCGGCGACGGAAAAGTAATTTTGAACCTCGGTCAAGTAACGAAAACGAAACCAGACCTGGCAACCCACACCTCGCCAACAGGAGGACTTTGGGCCCCGACAGATTTAACGTGCATCAGCCCCGGCTACACAGCGGATCCTTTGTGGCCAAGGCTTGCACCCACGACTCAACGAAAACCGCCAGCCACGAGTCCGAAACCATAACTACTAGGCTACCACGGCCACAATAAACGTGGTTAATTAATAAGAATTGTTCCAAAACAAATTTTAAATGTCTCATTTTTCATGCAATAATGTTAATGTCAGCTATATAACTTATAATTTATAAGTTTTCAAAATTCAGAAGATAAACTCTATGAAAATATTTATATTAAATCTTGATAAATAAAATTGTTATAATAATTTAAAAAACCATTAAAAATAAATATTAAATTCCTCTAATTGGAGGCATATTAATGATCTAATCAAAGTATTCAATTTTTCTTATGAATTTCGTAACTACTACATGTATTTATTTTACCTCGTCAAATAAAAATAGCATGTAGAATAATACTATCAATTGATGTAAGGGATTTTATGAAGAAAAAAGTAGAAATTCATTCACAATATATTTAACAGATGAAAATAAATCAAATGAATAAATTCATTCATTTATTTCAATTATACAAAAGCAAACTAATATTTTAACATCATTAAAATGTCATGTTTATTTTATACCTGCAAAACAATATTTATGAATTCCTCATTTGACTCTCAGATGTAGAATATTAAGTTTATAGTCTTTTTTTTTTACCTGAACTGGAAAATTAACATATAAGTACATCTTGTGTAATATAATTTATCAACATTAATTGAAAAGATTCGACAAGGAATATAATGTATTTTTTTTCTGTAGAACTCCTATAGTCTTGCTATTTTTTAGTAAATACTATTAAGTATTACACAACTAAATATTTCGACATATAAATAGTTACTTTAAGGATAAATGAATGCAAAATGTTTCTTTTAATTCATTTCAAGGTTGTGAGAATACAGAAAACATTATTTCTTGCAAATTACTTGCTTGTATTGTAGAAATCTTGGTTTGTAGAAATATTTCATTAAATTATGGTTAGTTAAAATAAATGGTACAAAGGATAATATATAATATAAGGTTAATACATTCGAAAAAAAAACAAGATAAAACGCTTAACTTGATTTCAAATCCCGAAGGTAGGATGATCAATTTGTCAATTTTTTCATCAGTTATATCTATGTCTGCTAGGGAAAAGAACAAAGGACGTCCAGATTATTTTTGGTAAATGATACATTAAAATAATTAAAACTATCTACATATGTATTACATTTGATGCATAAATCCGAGCACAGTTTCATCGCGCATGAAGCTAAACGTGACCCATGAGTTCGAAAGTTCTGTTCGTTCCGTTTAGGTTCTTGTTCAGATGTCTTCTCTTCACTTCGGTAACCGCCCCGCTTCCTCAGCTCGGGGGCATGGCTCGTAGCAGAATGAAACACTCTCCCACCAATGTTCTAAACAATAGAGGAGCTCAATCACAAGCAAAGTCTTTGAGGATTTTTAATCACTCCTAAAGTCCGGGTTACAATCGATGAAGCAAAAGCAGAATCCTGGGTTAGTCGCTCAAGGTCAGCAGCAGGAAAGGTGGACTGCTTTTGAAATGCTAGCTTGTAAAGTAGGTCTCCTCCTGGAAGAGGACGACTTTCAGACTGAGAGATTTCGAGAGGGAGCAGTCTCTGTAATAGACAGAGAAAATGTTTTTTCTTTGGCTGGACGAACAACATTATCTTTTCCAGGAAATATTTCTATTATTTTGACTGGAGGCCAATGAATGCGTCTTTTATTTATGTCCTCCACGAGAACGATATCTCCAACTATTTTTGAAGCAAAATTCTTTTCAGAGTATGCTGTCGTAATTGTCCTAGGTATTAACTCCGGAATCTGTTGTATAGATTGTTTCTAATTATTTATCTGTATTTCGCCCATAAATTCAAAAGCTTGGAGTCTTCAGAACTCAAGTAGAAACATCATAGGGGTTAGTGTAGAGGGGATCTCGATTGTCTTCTGAAACGTAGGTGATAGGTAGGGAATTTATCACCTGTTCACAGAATCATATAGGATGGTATTCAGTTCTTCGTAATTTAAAAATAACCATCCCAAAATATTTTGTAAGATCTCTTTAACCATTCACATAAGTCTTTCTCACCATACACCCCACCAGGATGCCGTGGGTGGATTGAACCTTCATCGTATTTTTGGAGAGGAGGTTTCAGCACATATTATATTCCAATTTACCCTTTCAAGGGCTCTGTTAGTTTCAACAAAGTTTTTTCCGTTGTCTGAGTAAATCACATAAGATTTGCCTCTCATGGCAATGGATATTCGAAAAGACTGAATAAAAGTCTCGGTGGACAGTGAGGACATTTAGATGAATGGCACGATAAATTGCAAAAGTGAACAAATCTATAGAAGACTTTGATCCATCAGCGAGATGAAGCGAACCTACTATGTCAACTCCAATGCCTCAAAAACGACTCCTTCTCTAAATCTATCTTCAGGTGGCATTCGTGGTTGAATTCTTATTCTAGGCACATTGAATGTCTTGCACTTAACACATTTTCTGGTTACGTTTCTATTGCTTTTCCTTAATTTTAATATCCACAAAGTTTTTCTAAGAGGAGTCATTAATATGCTGATTCCAGCATGTTGATTGCCTAGATATATTTCCCATATTTTTTATTGTTCAACTGCATGGTCAGATGGAAAAATAACAGAATATTGAAAGTTTTCGCTGACTCCGCTTTGAGCAATTTTTGTTTGGTTCTTATAATTCCATATCTTTTATAGATCTCAATGAGTGAATGTTATGATCTTTTGTGCCTACAAAAGATTCTTTTTGAATTAATTTGTGCAGTATTTTTTTTTAGCTTTTTTAAATTTATCTGCAGAAATCATATGTGACAAGTGTTTCTCAACATTCTTTGTGGTATACAAAATTCTGTAAATCCAAGCTAAAAGCCTTACTATTTTTCTATAAGATGAAAACTTATGGTTATACTAAACATCTTCCTTTTTCTTGTCCAAGAGGCTCAATATCGTTTTCTTTTTTTCTTTATTTAATGTTTCTTCATCTGGATTTTCTTCGGTTTGAGGCCACTCTTTTTTGGGTATGTACAACCATGATGAACCCTTCTAACATTTTTATTTTTGTAGTTGCTCAAAAGATCATCCTCTGGATTGAAGGTCCGGGAGATTCACATTTATTTGCCAACATCTCAATTTGAAATGTTCAGAAGCCAAAACTTTCTTTGTTTCGTTTATAAATTCTTAAGTTTCTTCAATGTGATTGAGGGTAACGAACGAATTATCGATATAAAATGATCCGTTTAAAATTTGAGAAGTCCTTACAATATGTTCTGTTACAATATGTATTCAATAAGTGATAGAGAGTTGTTCCCAAGAGAAATGGACTCGACGCCAATCCAAAAACTAATCGATTACGGTGATAAATTTCAAATTATCAACTTCAAACCAAAAAAAAAAAAAAAACTTAAAGTCTCAATCTTTCGCTACTGTCTTTATTTGGTAAAATGCCTTTTCAATATCAGAGATAACTCCAATACGATATTTTTGGAAACGATTTGTTAATTATTCTATACTAGGAATTATTTCTATCAAATTTGGATCTTTAGTTAAACAATCGTTAAGTGAAGGTGAGTTTTTTGTATGAGTAGATGCATTAAAAACAGGGCATACTTTGGTTGTTTCGCTAGTCTCTTTTAATTATAGGACGATGAGGTAAAAATGTACCCCATGTTTCTTTTGCTTCTTCACTACTTTAATTATTTTATTGTTTCCCAGAAATTAAATATTTCTTTGTATTGTTTTCTTTTATTAATTTTAATCCGCTTAGCTTCTGTTTTATAAAGGGATTTTTCGGCCTTTAGACCGGTTACTCGAGATGTCAGAATTGTCAACAGTCCTGGATAAAGTTACTACATATCTCCCGTAACTCTCCCGTTTTACAGTTTCTAAGAAATGTTTTCATGTTTCTTCTTCTAAAATTCTTTTTCTTTTGTCATCTTCATTCAAAATTCCTATTGCATCCAAGGGCCAAAGGTCGGATAAACGTGGAGAAACACCGGAACGTAGAGAAAGAGATAGCATGGATAGGGAACTGTCTATCTTTCCACTTTTACTCTTTAATCTCCCCATTAAAGTTCAGCCTAACTTAGTTTCAGAGGCTGCTAAATCTTGTCCCGGAAAATGTTCAATTATTTCTGCAAAGAAACACGCAGCAGTCTCTACTACAAACAAAAAATGTATTGCTACCGGGTTTCCTGGTATAAACAACATGCTCGTATATCACCATGCTGGCGAACGTTGTTGTTACATATTCCCTTATTTTCTAATACTTAAGTGAATGTGTCATTTCTAGTTATATAAGAACAAATTTTCGTTTGATCTAAAGTTTCAATTTGGCAATTATATTTACCATCTAAACTGCTTTATTTAAGTCGATAGAGCTTATGATTTTCTGACTTTTATGTGTCTTCAAAGAGACAATGTTTAATTTTTTCTGTTCTTAAATTTACTAAGCTTAACATTTTTGCTACTACACTTATGTTTATATTTGTAGTTTGGAATCAAGTATCCAAAAGAGCTCTCACGTAACTTTTTAAATCTTTTCCAAAGACTCCAACAATTAAAGTTTATAAATGAACTTCTTCTGAACATGACCTATTAGAAAAAATTTATTTTATGTTACCTCAATTTTTCCTTTATTTTCTAATTAATATTAAAAAAATACTTTTAGGATAAATATCTTTTACCACAAAGTAAACAAATAATGGAAACTTTACAACTTTTAGATAATTTTAAACATTGAAAACAACAGCCCTTTTTAAACAAAATATTCTTTTTTTCTTCACACGATAAACTGTTATCATAGTCACATTCATTCGAATTAGAATGCTCAGAATAAAATACGCAAGGCGAATACTATTTCCCCCTTTTTTTATTTGCGAACTATAAAGATCAGCAGATATGTATTCCAGATATATTTTTGTTCTTTTCGACTCGCCAGTTGTAATTTTTATTCACGTGATAGACATTCCGTCTCCTGCGGTTTCCGAGAAAATCGCTTTGGGGGGGAAAAGGGGGTTATCTTTTGCTTGCGTTAGTAGTATCATTTTCAAAGGCAGTCAACAGCTTACGTAAAAAAAATATCTAATAATCTTCTATTGTATAATCTCCCGAATGAAATAATTTATTAAAGTTAAATGCCAAATTACGTGGAAGCTTTAATAATTGAGTGCACATTAAACTGCTAAATGTTTCAATCGAAATTCCAAGTGATTCTAAATTTCGTATTTAGGTTTGATAGTTATCAAAAGACTTTCGAATACTTTTTTGTATCAATAGAACCCTTAAGGGGTGGTAAATGCATTAGATTATTCATATGAGTGTTAACAAGTATATATTTATGTGCAAAACAATCTTTCAATAAATTAACAGCTTTGGCATAATGTTCAGTAGAAATTGAGAAACCTTTGATTCGTATTTAAAGCTGTTCCAATTCCATTAGATAATTAAATTTATCTACGTCATCTAGAAATTCATAATTATGTGTAACTGTTTGGAAAGAGTTTCAGAAAGTGAGCCATTGGCTGATATCACCGTAAAATTTCGGAATGGTTATTTCCAGTAATTTAACACTTAGAGTATCACGATGGTTTTGAATCTTTTCTTCTGCACTTGCAGATTATTCTGCAAATAAACTATTTTCCTTGGGAGTCGCTGTCAATCTTAGGAAATACTTTTAGCTTTAAATTTACATGCAATTCTTTTCTCAGGGGTATTATTCGGATGATTCTATTTCTTTATCAAATTCGTCAATGCTTAAAATATTTTCTAGCTCATTGTCAATCATTTGAATTGAATTTATAGCCTTTTATCAATCAATTGAGCTTTGAATTCATTGTTCAGTTGTTCAAGTAACAATTCAATTTGATATCATAAGAATATTTTATTTTTAATTTAGTAATTCACACACTAATCAAATGGCTAAAAGTTTAAGGAATCCATAAAATTATTTACATTCATTGTTTATTCCCTTATACACAATTGAAAATAGAAATATTTGTAATAAAAACATGGGTAATGAATTTATTTTACTGTTCTTTTCTTAATATTAATTTATTAATTTCTTTGGGGTATTTAACAGTAAAAAAATAAGAAGATAGCCCCTATGGGAGGAGAAAGATTCAAACATCAGCTTCACTTTTCCAAAATTCAAATCTCCAGTCTCCGTATTACCATCCTATGATGGGAATAAGAAATTCTATCATAAGACATAACAGGTGTTTTTATTCACATGGATCGTTTGAAAGTGGAATAATACTTGGAGAATTCTTTCCCAATAGAAATTTACAAATTTTAACGATTTTCATTATTTATATTTCATACGCCTTTGCACATAGTTTTAATAATGAATGCTTTTTATATTTTATGCGATACCTTTGAAACTTTAGCAATCTGATTGTTTGACAGAGAAAGCAATACTTACATTACATTCAGTACTGTTCGAAAATATTTACTATTTTCTGCTATAAAAAAGCTATTTAACACTTAATAAACCCAAATTAAGCCCCTTCTTTAATGAATTCCATGACAGAATTGATCTGTTTATCAATTACCGTGTAATTATCTTATAAGGTTAGCTTCTATTCAAAACAAAGTCCGATACACATAGCAGCTGAAATATAGTTTAATTTGAAAGCATACATTTCAAAAGAAAATTTTACTTAAATATAACTGGGCACTTGTATTTTCGCAAACACTTAAGCTATGAATATGACTCACTTTATTCACGATTATTAGCTTTATTCTATAAGACTTCTCAATTTAAACATCTCAAGAAATTATTGTTAAGGTTTCGGCTTAAAGAAGCATTTTTACCAGTTCTCTTATTGTCATTTATTAAAGGTAAAATGTTTTATTTGTATTTCTCAGCGAAAAACCTATTAAGGAATTCGACTGGAAATCGTGATTCTCGTATGTCTGTTATTTTTCTTTTACGCACTCTCCCACTTTTAAATGAATCTGTTTTACTCATACAGACAATAGAAAGTACTGGATAAAAATTGGAAGTTATGTATTAAATATTCTGTTGCCACTAGAATTGAGAAATTCCATGTAGTTTTAATAAATTATTCTGTGGACTGTCTGCAACTTTTAAATGATGATGCAACTTTTAAATGATTAATTACTCTGATTGTTCAAATTTACACAATTATTGTATTATTTACAATTAAGAGGATACTCTCCCTTTCTCATAGAGCAAATTCGAGCTGAAAAATGCGAAAGGAATAAATCTGTTACCCCTTTTTTTCCCATCAAGAAAACCATGTGAGTTGCTATCGTCTTTCTTTCTCCTCTCTGTCGGTCTGCTTCGTCTAGAGTGTTGTTCTCACTCTTTCTGGGTTCCCTATGTCAGAGGGGAGGCAATCCTTGACCTCACATCTTCCGTTAGGGTGCATCTGGACACTTGCACTTGTCGGCTACCAACAGCTGGATGGAGGAAAGGGAATCACACACATTTCTGTTGTCACGCTGTGTCCATCTTTGATCAGGAATGTGAAATCTAAATCTAATGGAAAGCGAAATCTAATGGAAAATCTCATTAATTCTGAAATATTATGAGAACTACGTGTTCCTTAGAACTTTTAACTATCACTTCTCGCAGAGGAAATTTAGAGTTATAATTGAATCTTTCATGAGATATAATGCTAACGTTCAGACAGCATTTCGAATTTGAGATTTGATTCTTCTTTAGATTAATACGATATTTTCCCTTTGGAATATCAAATAATTTCAATATACAATTAGGATCTACAATAAAAATATATAAGAAATTTGACTTTCAAAAACTGTTCATAAATTTATCATTATTTTATAAATGATAAACAAAAAAATTTGCTTTTTATACTATAAAATTGAATATTGAAATTGTTCTATGATTAAGTAGAATATATATATATATATATATACATATAATTTGACATTTATAAACTCACTCTCTCTTTGTATAAAATAGTGCTGTTTCAAATTAGAAACTGTTAGTAGTATAAATGTAAAACATACATATATTTTAACGCTATAAATGTATTATTTCTAAGAAACATTTTTAAGTTATTCTAACTTAACACTACAATTACTGAGATGGGTCATCGGTGACACAAGACACGAGTGTTTGAGCTTTTCACAGTTCAATATCAAAATTAAGCTTTCTAATTTTTTGATTTTCCAAAATATTCAGTCTAATGTCTTTAAACGAAATTTGTTGAATTCTAAAGAATACTTTCTTATTTATATATTTGAAAACCTAGAACTACCATTTGCGTAATAGCTGACCCGAACAAGATAGTTGCCTTTTTTCTATTTCAACTACGATTTCAATTCTACATTTTTCAGTTATAAATTGTATAAAGAGATATATTGCACCTGCTTCTTCCTAAAGAATAAGATTGAGAAGATAATTTGTCCCCATAGCTTGCATGTACCTGTTTCGGCAGATGTGTGAGCTTTTGTGATTGGAAGCTATTGTATCAATGTATTGGTATGTTGTAGAATGTTCTTTTCTCTGTTATAGTCTAGAAACTAAGTAAAAAGAATATTCATCCCGCTGTAAACTGAGCAGAAAAAAAAGAAGCTGCATTTCAGTTTTGCACACGTTTAGAGATGGCACCCAGCAGAAGAGGTCTTTCGAAAGAAGAAGTTTTGAAGTTGCTAAATGAACTTTCAGAAAATGATTCGTGTGATGAAATTACATCTGGAGATGTTGATAAAAATTTTGTTATAAACGACGAAATAAATATTGTGGAAATTGATCATATAATTTAATCTTCTGAATCCAGTTCAAGTGACAGCGAGCTAAAGCAAAATATTCCAAGTAAATGCAGGTCAAGAATTCATAAAACAAGAAAGAACTGTAAACATGTTAAGAAAAATAAATAAATAAAAGAGAGCAATCACCCCTTCAAAGGAACTTGGAAGAAGCCAAAGATAGAACTATGTGGAAAATACATCAGCAGTGCTCAGCTTCTGGTTGACGACCTATTTTCATAAAAGATAAAATTTTGAATACCACAAAGAAATAAACAGAAGTTGAAATAAAATCAAAATTAAATAGTAAAATTTGGAGCATTTCTCTCAATGAACTGGATTCCTTTATTACAATATTGTATATTCAAGGACCTTTAGCTGCAAAAGGGGTTCTATCAGTAGCTTTTCATCATAGACCTGGGGCCACAATTTTTCTCCTTTACCAATGAACCGGAACAGCATTTTAAAAATCAAGCAATATATGTGTTTGACTTAAACATTTCAACACCAGATTAACTGAAAGATGATAACTCTGCACTAATATCAGGTGTTTGAAATACATCCATAGTAAATTGTCTCATGAGTTACAAGACAGGATAAAAATTTTTGTAGATGAGCAGCTCTTTCCGTCAAAGACGCGCTGTAGAATTTTGCAATATATGCCGAACAAACCTTACAACATGGCATCAAATTTTTGTTTTCTGTAGATATGGGTTTAAAGTACATAATCAATACGTCTCCATATTTAGGAAAAGATTATTCCAAATCAAATGCTTTATGTGTTGTGGATAAATACTCTTAGGTTTGTACAGCCTTATCTTAAAACAGGACGAAATATAACATGTGACAGCGTTTTTATATCTCTAAAACATTTTATAGAGAGACTAAAAGAAAATGGTTTATGCTATGTACGATAATCAATAGAGCAGAAAAAGAAGTTCAAACATATTTGAAGAAAACAAAAAAGTAATTATATTCAACAACCTTTATGACACATAAATACCACTATTCCTGTTTCTACGCAATGTGAAAAACACAAAAGTTCTTATTGTGCTTAGTTCTTATTGTGATTTAATATTTTTTTTAATATGCAGGGGCATTATTAAGTTCTAATTCATTAAAATATATGTTATGTAAAAAATATTTTTACATTTCATTTTATACAATCTGTAAAAATCTTAAAATGTGTGTTCTGCAATTAGAAATTAAATTCTTTTTTGGATGATAATTTTCTATTAAATGAATATCATATTATGTAATATTCTAGAAAATAAATTTTGTAAATCATTAAATAAAAATAATTCTATTAATTATGAAACACTTTATTTTCCGTTTGTATTATCATAAAATTTAATAATAACATGAAAGAAAACCATGAGTCAGTTATGACCCAACCCGGTAGTTCTAGTTATACCAGAAATGTGGTAATTCTAGTGTTAAAATCATATTAAGAATATGTTGCTTAACTGAAGTTAGAACACAGTACATATATATAAGTTTAAAATCTTTTTATACCACGCATATTTTTCATCTATACAACATTTCAATAATATTATTTCGTCTAAGAATAAAGATGTAATAAAGATTTTGAATGTTATGCAATGCATCAAAAATAAGATGAATCTAATAATTTTATAATATTTTTATAATTTTTAACTCTCCTATTTTGTATAAAACTTTCAGCAGCCTTCGTTAATTCTTCATAGTAAGTTGTTTTTTGTCGAAAAAATTGTTGGATTGCTCAAATGGAAAAAAAAGTTTAAGCTAGATACTTAAATAAGGTATATATATATGTGTGTGTGTGAGAGAGAGAGAGAGAGAGAGTGTGTGTGTGTATTTATATACTCATCATCCAAAGAAGGCTGTATCTTGAAGGAAGCAAGGGGCGTAAACGCAAATTAAGAAATAATTTCTCCTCTTTTACAAATGCAAACGATAATATTTTTTGCCACATTGGTTCCAATGATGACAGCAACCACGTGACCTACCGTGCCCTTAAAGGACCCTATAAAAAGTTCTTCAAAAGCACAAAATTTTAATTCTATCTTTTGTATTTTTTGTTTCATTTACCGTTTTGATGGTTAGAATGCTTTTTGGAAGAAAACGACAGCTGTTTCTACAGTTTAACAACTTTGAGCAGGGTTGCATCGTAGGACAGCAGGAAGGCGGATGATCAATCTGTCAGATTGAGAAACATATAGGTCGCTGAAGATGTTGAGAGAATTGGATACAATGAAGGTATTGCTCACTACAATTAGACTCAAAAGAGTTACGCTGACTACAAGTAGGTAGTAATGTCAAAGAATTGCGCGGCAAATACAAATCACAACAGCTACAATTATTGACACTTTGTAAACAGTTATGCCTTCTACGCATCAACTTGTGTCAGTACCATTCTCATTTGTGTTCTACAACCTAAAAAAGATTATTGTTGAATTAAATTCTCTTAATGTATGGGAAAAAATTATAAATATTAAAACCAATACAAATAAGCACATATACATTTTCATCAAGAAAAAGTTATGGTTTCAAAATTTTTATTAAGATTTGATAAAAGAATTATTCGCTTCCCAAAGGAATTTAACTGCAAAACAACAACAAAAACTTCAATTGAAGACACACAAGAATAAAACAGATTCTTTATTTATCATCAATATAGAATATCTAAGGTAGTTTTACTCACACCTCAACCTAACACACGATTTTAATTTATTATTTAAATAAGAAATCTTCCTTACCAGTTCACTATTTTTAATTTCCTAACTTTCTTCAACAGTAATGATGTAAATTAATACTGTTTGAGGAACCTTTTTTTCAATTTACAAAACTAAACGAAGAATTTCAATTCAATAAAAATATTCTCATTCCGTAAGTCCTCATTTTCTATCTCACCAATATTTTCCATTAATTTCATGTTATTTAATTATCATTACATCAAAATCAATTCACTTTAATCTTATTATGATCTAATTTGCCTTTTTCCGTATTATATGTGTTGAGAAGAAATTGTAATTTTATGCAATTGAAATCAATTAAAGCCCCCTAGGATAGCAAAGAGAAAATCACATATAACCCTATACATTATAACAATACAAAATATTAATGATTATAAAACCACGAAACTTGAAATACTTTCACTATCTTTTAAGAACTTCATCCGTGATTCTCGTTACTTCTCTGGACAAGGCAATCAATCTCATTCATTCGAACAGACTTCTTCTGAAGTAATTTGTTTCCGTGTGTTAGGGCAAACAACTTCAATGAGTTTGAGTTCAGTTGAAGTTCAGTTGCGTACAAAAACAATGAAAAAATTAACTGCAAGAGATAATTAGATTGGTTCATTCTTCAGGGAGCACCTTCTGTTAACGACACATGAATATTTGTGCTTCAAGTCATGCACGCGAATGTCAAAAATGACAAGGAAAGGGGCAATTCTCATGGGACGAAGTATTATTTTTTTTCTGATCCCCTTTATCGGATAATGAGCTTCCAATTACAAGGCCTTCCGTTTCCTGGGTCGTTTTGGGCGAAATTGCATTTTTTTTTGTTTCTCCGATACTGAAGTAAAATGACACAGTTTCGATCAAAGACAGTCACTGACGTCATTTCCCCATTCATTCACGTATATGTTCTTTGACGTGTATCGTGTTCCGAAATGCTTTTAAAACCTATTTCAAGAGTGTAAGAAAAAAGTATACAGTAAAAAATATTCAAGAACACGCCGAGAGAAACATTAGCAAAGGGAACCGATTTTTTGAAGTTCCACTACATCTTCATTCATCACAGTTGGAAATATCCAACACAAATCCCATTTACTTTTGTAATACTTTGACATTTTCTTTTCTCTTCATAATGAATGCGTGCTCATATGAGCAGATAGATCTGCTAAAATTTCATTTTGTTGACATAAGTACTTTCTTTTCAGTTCTGGGAATATGATTCTTGGATGTTAAAAGTGAGATTTAATGACATGTAGCTATGGTAATATGTTAATGACTTTTATGTCTGGAGAAATTAAATCAAAATATTAGCTCATCACGCCAAATTTTTATAAACTGTGTCAATTTACCACCATAAAGTGAAATTACTACTTTATTTTACTAAAATATTAAACAGATAGTCAATAGATTAAAATATTCCCGTTAAATTCTGAAAAGTTTCAAATGTGGGTCTACAGTTCAATTTTAATTCTTGATACTGAATAGAACTGAAAAGCAACCAAATCATATGGATTTCTTTGTTATGATTCACACTCATTTTTACTCAGCTCTGCATTTAATATTTTTCAAACTGAAATTACTTTATATTACTATTATCTTGTCTGTTATGAAAAGCTAAGTAGATTTGAATTCTGAATAGTATATTTATTTAATACTGTTATGAATTTATTTAACGGAATGAAAAGAAATTTTGACAGATATAAAACTGTAAATATCCAGATACTGGAATATGATAAATGTTTTAAAAATTTTGAGGTAGTGAAAAGATAAAAAGTATGTACACACAAACAATTTTAGCTTTTTTTGCATTCTAAAATCATTGCAAATAATATATAAAATCCCTTATTATTTGCCAGCAATAGTATTTCCAACTACGTAATTGGCCAATATTAATTTTTTTACTATATATATATATATATATATATATATATATATATGTGTGTGTGTGTGTGTATAAGTATTTTTATAATTATTAATGTTAACTAGACATAATATTGATTATTAAACAAAATTAATACTAAGTTATAAATTATGTAAACACAAAAAGTCATATTTAAATGTTTTTATTCAAACTGGAAAAATTACAAATACTACAGTATTAATTGAAAAAAAAAATCAGTAAAATATTAAAATCACCAAAACAATCAGGTTATAAATATTTTCTTAGTTTGAAAGATGCGAAATATATAATGAAAAAAGTCATAAATTTATTGAAATTACAAATTTTATATAATAATTTTAATTCAAAAAATTGTAAACTATTAATAAAAAAAATTACATTCAAGTTAAAAGCAAAACTACCGAATAACATGCAAATGTCAAGAGAAAACAATTAAGGAGAAATAACAATGGAAATAATGTATTTAAATACTGTTCCACACTTTGGACTGAAAAAATTGTTTAGACTGGTTGAACGCAAATTAAAGTACAATTTTGGACCTGTTTTGCACCAAATATCTATGCATTGTTATGCTGAAAAATGGCTTTGTTATATCTTCTGACCCATTCCAAACGATTTTTGAAAAGTTGACATTAATGTATCTGAAAAATATTTTAGCTTTTGACACGAATATTTTTCATCAAATACTTTCAATTCTTCGACATGAAACTGTTTAGGTTAAAATTGCGTTCTTTATCTTCTGTGTCAAATCACCACTTTTAAATCGTTAACATAAATATTCATTGGAAGATATGTTCACCATAGACATCAAACAACAAACGAAGACATGCAGCTGCTGATATATTTTTTTCAATTGAAAATAAAATAAGTAATGTTTCTTTTTTTTCGTTGGTGCAAAACTCGATATTTTAAAAGATCGGAGAAATGATAACTCTTCAATGGTATGTTATACTCTTACAGTATTGGCCAAAATGTGGCACTTTACGACTAGATCTTATTGCAACACTCACCTATAACAGAAAATACAATTAACATATATGTTTTAGATCCTTTAAAATTAATTCTCACTCACGGTATCTATTGTTTTTTTTATAATTAATTTTTTTTTGTAATTTTAAAATGGTAAGTAGAAAATACTTTTTTATAGTCAGCGACTTTCATTTAATATTAGGATACTCATTTTTTGAGCACAAATATCTCAGAATATATTAAAGTACAATACTAAATATGGTCAGTGCATTGCAGTAAATTATACATAAATAATTATAATTTCTTTTATAAAAAAATGTATACTTTGCCAATATTCTACATGCTACGTACATCAGGTGCATTTAATGATCACGAGGAATGCAATTGAACTCCTCTTTGTAATTTAGTGATGACATCGGTGATTTGTATTCTGCAGATATGATGCAGAGTGCAAGTCATCACCCTGCACTGAAACTGTAGATTCAATTTATTATGTATAATAACATCTAAAATACTTGGTTGATGGTTAGATTGCAATCATGTGGGACAGTGGTATCCATTGCTCTCTCGGTCTCATTATCAAATGAAATAGATGATCCAAAACCAGATGGAATTAATATCCACATTCTGAGACAAATATTGCATCATGAGATGAATATGAAGTTAAATAGGTGAACTGTTCCTTTATATATAAGATTTTGATGTATAAAAGAACAAAAATATAATCTAAGATAAAACAAAATGTATAATCATTTTATTTATATCAACTGTTAAGAAAAAAATAATTAAAATTAATACAAGAATTCATACCGTTATTAAGAGTATTTATACTTTCCTGATATAATAGACCTGGTATAGTTAAATTGTTACAATTAGTTCATGCAACATAAAATATGTGAAAAATGTCTTGTACTTAGGGGTAGATGTACCTTAAGTGTTTAAAAAACAATTCAATAACTGGTGTGTGTTACAAAAAGGAAAATCTCACATAACTACATGTAATCTACAAACATTGTACTTTTGTGAAATCTCCAACTTCACAAAAGTACTCAACAAACATTAACACATATTTAATAACTCAACATTGTTTATATGTTTCTTAAACTAGTAATACTGTCATATTCTGTTTCATTTAGGTTTTTACTTTAAAGAATTTTTATCTTTAATTTTTCGATTTAATTCATACGTTCTCATCAATTTGATTAATTTCATTAATCCATCTTTTTTTTTCTTATATTAAAGTGAAACTGATAATAATATATCTATCAATTAATATTACAAATTAAAAATATGTTATTGAAATGAGAATAATTTTTAGTTATTGATTTCTTACCCACTGAATTGAGTAAACACTTCATTTATAAATATATTTTTCCATAGGTACCCGTATAATTTTTGAAGCAATGTGTTACCCAAATTAATTTACTACATTTCTATTACTAAAAAATTAAATAATTATGCATATCTTTATTTTATGTTTAGCAAATTCAATGCAAACATATAGGAATGAAAAGTTACTAAAAACAGTTAAAGATATTATGACTATAACAGTTATGTAATTCTTAGTCTTTACAGAACGAAAGAGAGTTATTCCCTCAACATTTGTATGGCTAGATTAAATTGCTTAAAATTTTTTTTAAACTACATAAAAAAAATGTATCTGACCGTTTTACTCAATAACGTTAAATTTTTATTGACTAAAAGAAATATGGAGAATTTTTAAATTTAATGTTTAATTTTCCTGTAAAAATATTATTTCCCTTGTATTTTAAATTAGATAAGTAATTATTAAAACATTAAATCTGTAACGTTCTGGTATCTCTATTAGCATGCATTGAATTCATCTTAAGTTAAAAAGATTAAGCCATTAATTTGCAAATGAAAATAGTTGTTACAGAATCACTCCCTTAACTATTCTTTATTGTTACTGATAAAATGATTCAAAATCATGATGTTCATCACGCCTGTGAATCTAGTCACTCTCTCTCTATTTATATATATATATATATATATATATATATATATATATATATATATATATATGCGTGTGTGTTCAAAATTAAGAAAATTTGCATATTTTGCCGAATTTCATAAAAAGAATTGAATGGAATGGTAAAAAAAAATACTGCTTCGCAACTAAGATGCAAATCTTGTACAACGAATACGTAAGCTTATACGTGTGTAGGGGTGGAACTAGTTGAAAAACTGGATTTAAAAGCGCGCTTGTTAAAGCCCCGCATTTCGTTGGCTAGAATATTTTGCCGAATTTCTTGGTGTTTCTTGCAGCAATCGCTTAATTTGAAATTCAAATAATAAAGGTGAATAACTACCAACGTTTAGATGATGGATTGAGATGACGAATTGTGGGTCGGATAGAAGCAGGTCAGTCTCATCCAGATTTGCAGATAATTCGATTTAACGCCCAGGGTCGTGTCCAACATATGGAAAACAGTTTCAGGGTACCTGAGAAAACCCTGGGCAAGGTCATCTACGATGGCCCAAGAGGATCACCATTTGTCCTTTACAGTGAGGCGTAACAGGGATAATACGGCTTCTCAAGTCTCTCATGAGTTATTTGCGGCCTCAGGAACTGGAGTTTCAAAGGTAATTGCTTCCTGAAGACTTCATTAAAGAGGGATGTTTGGACGACCTGTTCTTTGTGTCAGGATCAGTTCTGCGAACAGGAGAGTCCGCTTAAAATTGTTCAGAGGTCTCAGAAATTTGAGCTTGTATTAATGTACGACCGTTCTCTTCACTGATGAGTACCAGTTTAGCTTAACCAGTGATTATCGCCATACATTCATATAGAGAGAATCAGGGACCCACTATCTCCCTCCCCCCAAATGTCGAAGAAATAGACCATTACGGCAGCAGAGTCTTGATGGTCTGAGCAGGCATCATTTTAGATGGCCGCACACACCTCCATGTCTTTGAAAGAGGCATTGTGACTCTTGAACGGTATTGGGAGAAGGTCTTGCAGGTCTATGTTTGCCTTTTCAGGGGTGAAGTGTGCCCAAATTTCCTTTTAATGGATGACATAGAAAGGTCACATAGAGATCAGTTGGTCAACGAATTTTTGGAAAATGAGGATATTCGCCGGGTGTATTGGCCAGCAAGACATCTAGACTTCAATCCTATAAAACATGCCTAAGATGCTTTGTGGAGGGCAATTGCAATTCGCAAGCCCCTTCCGAGAACCATATTAGACCTGAAAATTGCGTTGCTAAACGAGTGGGACCAAATGCTCCAATAACTCATATACTCCCTTATTTCCAGCATAAAATCACTTTGCGAGGCATACATATCTGTAAAAGGGAACCATACCCCCTATTAAGCAATTTTGTTGCTTTATTTTACAACTGCTATATCATACCATGCGACTTGAGTGATACGGACAATCATGCGTACGTATTATAAAGATAATGCCTGTGTATTATATAATGGATATTGTTTTGTATTATATAAACCCTATGTACAAATCAAATTTCATTAAAATCTGTCCTTTAGTTCTAGAGATAATAGACCAAATCGAAAAATACTCTTAATTTGAGCACCAAGTTTGTATATATATATATATATATATACTGCTCAAAAAATTAGAATGAGCAAACAAAGAAAGGGACGAAACCATTGAGCGAGAGCCATGCATGGAAAACAAATGGAGAATACCGGTGAAACAAAATGCAAAAAGGAAGAAAAGAAGCAAAAATAATTATCTGGGAACTTTAATTTTTTGGAATGGTATAAAGACCATGGAATAATGCTTCAAGGCTACAGTTTGGTTAAATGTTAAATGACAAAAATAAACTGATTGTTTTGAAATGATATAGGATGTTAAATGTGATGTGTGATACATCGGACTAATATGACTGCCGATCACCAGTTTTGCAAGACAGGGATGAAGTTATCGAGAAAGTCTTTTTGAATACGGTTCCACTCTTGACGAAGTGCTATCTCCTATCTTCGACAGTAACAGGAAACCTTGGTCTTGCAGCAACACGTCGTCCGAGTGTGTCCCAAACATGCTCGATTGGATTAAGACCAGGAGAGCATGTTCTCCACTCCATACGTTGTATTGTTTCAGCTTCAAGAAACTTCTCTATAAGATGAACTGTATAAAGTCTGATTTATTCCTGCATTAAAAGAAAGGAATCACCAACGGCAACAGCGTAAGGTACAACAAGGGCTTTCAGGATCTTGTCTGTATTCTTTTGAGCAGTCAAATTGTCCTTCCGAATAATATGCAGGTCACTACGTCCACCTTGCCCAGATTCCAGTCTCCCGATAATATGCTAAATTCTGGATTCAGATAGATCACATTTTTGTGACATTTACCTGTCGCCTTTTCTCTAAACAACAGTCAAAACAGTACACACACACACACACACACACACACACACCCACACCCCACACACACACACACACACACACACACACACACACACACACACACACACACACACGCCACACACACACACACACACACACACACACACACACACACACACACACACACACAATATCATCATCATTACATATATATATATATATATATATATATATATATATATATATATATATATATATATATATATATATATATATTCTAATCTTCTTATAATATTTATTGATGCTTTTCGAGTAAATTCTCCCTCATCAATCTTATTAACTACACTTGAATATTTCTTCAATTCCAATTTATATAAGTCAAAATTCATTCGCAAGAAACGGTTCTGAAATCAAGTAATGTCATATGAAAATTTTCAAGAGGTTAGTTAAAGGGAAATGTGTGAGAATACACTATTATAAATAATTTTAATAGTTCTTAAGTTAAAGCACCTGTAAGACCAATATTTTTAATTTCTAGAATATGTAGAATTGATTTTAATTTGGTGAAATGATAAATCATATTAAGTATAAAATCTGATTAGTTTTAATGTATTTTTAAGAAATGAATGACGTTCTTGTTTCAACAAAATTTTAATTCTAAAATAAATATTATTTTTTTTCTTTTATGGAACACAACGAAATGATGATTTTAAATTTAAATTCAAATTTTTTTCTTATACAATATATGCCAAACATTTTGCAAAACAATCAATCGGAATCATTATCGTAAAAAATGCTAAAATGTCTTATATTATGGAATGTAACGTGCTTTTTTTTATCATAGATATATTTTCAACATAAAAAAAAAACATTCAAAATTTTACATATTTAAAGAAGTGTTATAGAGTTAATGTAAAAATATACTTTCAAAAATTCCTGCTGAAACATCTGAGCTGTTTAGTTTAATTAAATAAAATTAATGGATTATTTCTTTCCCTCAGACAAGAACTCATTTAGTTCGCTTATATTCTTTCATAATAACTTAATGCTAGTAATTATGGTACATGTGACGTAAGTTGTTATTCAAAAACTATTAATTAAAAAGCATAATAAATATATTAAAGCTTTTTATTTTCAACTTCTGGCTATGTACATAAAGAAAGGTATATACAAATGTCATTTACCTTCAACTAATCACATGGTTTTGTTATTACGCCTGAAAATCCTGTTATATGACATAAAGTAGGGAGTATTAATTGTAATTGCTGTTGACATAATTTTTTACAACAACAAAAAATTATATCTGATGAATGTAGAGCTACAGAAATATATTTGTGTTTTGTTCTAATATTGGACGAAAGAATTTATACTTAATATTCAGAAAAAATATTGATTAGTTTTATAATTTTTTATTAGTTATTTTTTTTAGTGTTCAAAATTTCTTTTGATTTTGAACGATTTTCATCAAGTATAGTTGATTATAACATTAATATTTTAGATTCTCGTTTTCAAAAATTTATATTCTGAATAATATTTCAGAAAGTTTACTTTCATAATTTATTTCATAAAATTATAATAGTTACTTTAAAACAAAGTTTATTTTCAATTCCTTTTAATATACTTATATATTAAAAATTTAATGTACATTGATTCATGTCAATAGAAGTATTTTTAGTTAAAGTATAATATAGCAGCACATTTCATTAACGAAGTATTCCAAAATGACAAGCTGGGATAGAATAAAGCAATACTTGAAAATAATAATTAAAATTTCAGTTAAAAAGTAATTACTGAGTGTTACTGAATATATAAGGTATATTTGTTTAGCATGCAAGTAATGATAATAAGTTAACGTATTTTGGACACTCAATTTTGAGACATTTAAATAACTATTATTTTCTAAAAGTCAATATTTAATCTTTTATTTACACACTTAAAGGTTTTTTTTTAATATGTATATGTGCGTTAATTAAATTTTACCGTTTTGAATCACACCTAATATATATAGTAAAAATACAAACATGCACATTTATATTAAAATGAATGACTTATGCTATGATTAGTTCGAACTAAGAGTAAATGATAAAAAAATTAAAATTTAAACATCACTCAGAATTCTAACATTTTATCTAATTTAAAAATAAAGTAAAATGTTAGAATGCTTTTTTTAAAAAAATGTATAAATTCCTCAATTTTGTAAAAAAATATGTTATATAAATTCCTCAATTTTGTAAAAAAAAGTTGTATAAATTCCTCAAT
>BMAW01024083.1:217045-239216 GCA_019974015.1 Nephila pilipes | reverse complement strand
TATGTATATATATATATATCATATATATGTATATATATATGTGGTAGTATTGATGATGATAGTGATGATACAGTGGTATATGTAGCAATGAAGCCGGTATATATGTATCAGTGATGATGATGGTATATATATAGTGTATATTTATAATATGTTGTGAATCATATATACTATATATATTATGATATGTAATATATATATATATGTATGTTCTCTCACATATGTATAATGTATATATGTATAATCAATATATATATATATTATACATATCTTTCTTCTCACTATATATCATATATTATATATCAAATGCATAGAATGAGTATTCTTTGGATTTTAGAGAAGATTTTTTGTGCATTACAAAGAATTTATCCAAAAAGAAATGTCGGTTCATAGGTGAGACAGATGACTTTCTGCGTAAGGTATATGAAATCAAAAGAATAATGGCTTTTTTTTAAGATAAAGATTATGTTCAGTGATATCAATTCAGTTTACCAATATTTCCACGGTAATGTTAGTTTTTTTTTTCGGTTATCATGTTTTAGGGAGAGTCATTATCTTTTTTCTTAGGATTTGGCCATCCATCCATCCATCCATCCATCTATCCATCCATCCATCCATCCATCTATCTATCTATCTATCTATCTATCTATCTGTGTGTGTGTGTATTAAAATTGATTTCTGAATGAAATTTAAATTGAAAATCAATTGATACAAATCAAATTTTAATTAATTTCTGGTATTATGGTTGTTCATTCCATACACATAATTTTTTTTTCATATTATTATTGGAAAGTATTACCTTAGAAATTTATCTTTACAGAGAGAATATTAATTTTTTTAAAACTTCTATTAATCTTTATTTTAAAGCATTAACATATATAAACCCAATTATACATTCCTTATTTCCTTTATAAGTAATCTCGTAGTGATATTTTTTTCTCAACATAGAATATAAATCCGCAATAAAATTTCTGATTAATATAAAAATATACTTTACCCCTCAAGTGTTGGACATCAGAGTTTTTATGTCCTTGCGGCTTTCTTTTTTCAATACCCAGAAGTGAAGCTTTTTAGCCTTTTGAAATTTTTATACACATTTTTTTTCCAACTCACTTATCTCAGTTGAAGTTTTCTGATCGTTCGAAATCTCTGCTAACGGAATTATCATCCGGTCGTTAAAATCACTGGCCCACGGGGCCCGTTAAGTGCACAAAGCTGGAAACACAGAAACTGAAGAGGAATTTTTTTTCTCAATAAAACATTTCGACCAATAACAGAAATAAAAGTAATTCAAAATATCATTACCTAATTTATCGAGAAAGAAATCTATCCAATGTATTAGATTGTGAAGAAAATGAGTTCTGTTAATGAAGAGTATTTCCGAAAGGTTTTTAAAGTTTCTCCATGAAATTAGCTGACTTCATGATAAAATAGGCGATTGGTTGAGTTCTCATTATTATATATAAGCCATGTTTTCTGCAGTCATTTCTTCCTCTGCCTTCTTCATTACTAAATTCAGTTCTTTTTTTAGATGAAATAGACAGGTTTTACATTGATTCTCCTAACTTTCTCTTTTTTCTCTGGTATCACTTGCTTCTTTAAGCATTTGATGTAAAACATTTACTTTAAAAGAATTAGCTTTCATAATTATTGATAAGATTTAACCATCATTCTCGAAAATTTTGTCATCATTAACATCGGATATAGACTAATTATTTCGGATTGCTTGTGATTCTAGGAAATTCAATACATATTTCATTTTTAAAAATAAAAGAGTTTATTCTTAACACATGTGTTTACGTTAAAGTCTAGATAATTCAATCGTTTTTCATTTAAAAACATGAGACCTTTTAGCATTTTACTTACATCATGAGAAATTTAAAAATAACTGGCGTTTTAATGACATTTCCTTTTTTCCATCAGATTTGTTCTGTTTCGTTTACATGTTTAATAAACATATAAATTACCGGGATGTCACATGATCTTTCTCTGATTTCAAGCCTTCTTTTTACCATTCAAATTCTCTCTTAATCTCTTGAAAGTACGGATATTAGTCTTGTTTACAGATATATAGTTTTCGTACATTCATTATTTCCTGGCGTAATTTCACCAAATGAGGTTGTATCAATACAGCTAGTAAGAAATTACTATTGTCGTTCAAACCATTCAATGTAATTCCTCTTTATATATATATATATATATATATATATATATATATACAGAGAGAGAGAGAGAGAACCAAATGAATTTTTCAACATAAAAACATAAAATTGTCAAAACGCAACCAGTAGATTGAAATGCAGCTCATTGAAAAGGAGATGAATATGAAAATATCAGTATTATGACATCAGAGGGGATTCCGAGTCATGCAAACGAGTGAGCTTAATAGCTACAAAAGGCCACCAGGTCTCCTGTTGGTTTTCATGTCTTCATTCATGGTAGAATGATTGGAGAGCTTAAAGAAAGGCGTAGTTTGAATGTTGCACAAAAGTTTTGAATTGCATTACCCTTTCATTACCCTTTGAGTGCTACATTTTGCCTATTATATATATATATATATATATATATATATATATATATATATATATATATATAGTAAAAACTTTAGTTAGTTAGAGACTATTTTTAATATAATAATAAACTTGAGAGCATGTGTATTCATTGAATTATCTAACTAAATATTTGTATGAATAAATAATATGATAAAATTAAAAGTTATGATAAGTTCAAAATCAATTCTGCATATGGGGTGTAATTGTTATAGAGAGTACGAGGTGCAGATAGAAACAAACGAAACTTACACTGCTACAAAAGAAGTACGCACGTGCCAAACGCAACGACAGATAGATGTTAAGCGGGAAGCCTTCTCTTTCCAATGTAGCTCCTTTCGCGTTTGTAAACAAATCCGTATAAACTCAACGTTCGTTTGTATTAGAATTATTTTTTTGGTTTCCTCGGAAAACTGATAATTATAACAATATAACAACGAGCTGTTGTGAAATTTCTCATAGGTAAAACGCTACTGCAATTTATAATTTTTAAAAGAAGTGTATGGTTATGTCATGTAAGTGTGTTTGAGTGGCTTAAGCGTTTCCAGAATGGCCGAGAATACTTTGAAGATGATTCATGTCCGGGTCATTCTTCCAAGTCAAAAACGGATGGAAATAGCGAAACATTCGGTAATGTTGTTTGATCTGACCTCCGGATAATAATTCGTGTAATTTCTGAGACTGTAGAAATCGATAAGGAACAAGTACATCCCCACTGAGACCTGAAATGGTTAGAATGAGCAAATCAAAATTGAAAGCAATTCTGATTTTTCTTTCGATGTTCATAGGTTTGTGCACCTTCCTCCTGTTTCTGCAAGTCAAACTATTAATCAACATTACTACATTCACGATCTTGCTAAGCTCGGTGAAAGAACAAGGAAAAAACGATCTGAATTGTGAAAGGACAAGTCATTTGGCATTGTCTATCAAGAGGTGTCTTGGACAAGTACAACATTTTAGTATTAAACCATCCTTCTTAATCGCCGGATTTTGAGCCAAGCGAATTCTATTTGTTTCCTTGGGTGAAACTGTATTAAAAAGGGAAAAAATGAGTCCAGTGAATCTGTGAAAGAGAAAGCGACACGCGTCCTGAAGGAGTTGACAGAAAATGACTTCCAGCACTATTTCAAAGAATGGAAGATCCGCTTTGAGCGTTTTGGGTTAGTGGAGGGGTGTAATTTGAATGTGAAAATTTAATAAATATGTATGACATCAAAATAAAATGTTTATATAGTCAGGCTTGTTATTAAATAGCCACACTTTGTATATCAATGAATAATCAATATGTAGTTACAAGTAATGTGGATATTTTTGAAGATAAATAGTGTTATGAATTATGTTACAAATTTCAGACTTAACAATTAGGAAATTGATTTAAATGAAACAACATATTAGTTTTGATTTTGATAATTTTATTTCTAACACCCATTAACTATCGCCTTTCTTTAGGAACTGTTGAATAGTTTAATATCGGTATTTATTATGGTATTAAGAATTGGGCTTTAGTAAAACAGGAAAATATGATACTTATCTGAAGGATTTAAAAAAAAAATGCTATTAAGAATATCCCAGACAGATGTATTATTACTTAAGTAGACAAAGTACCTAATAATTAAGATATTATTTGTAAAAAGATTTCTATTTTATAAATTAACTTGTAAGAATTCTGAGAATAATAATTTCTTCAGAGTTGTTAGTAATAGTCATGAAGAAATCTTTAATTGAATTATTTCTTTTTACAATAGAAAATTAGTGTTAGTATTACTAATATTGAATTACATCGAATTCACCAGAGAATAAAAAGTAGATTGCAATGTTATATCGTAACACCTCTAATCAATATAGTCTTAACCGAAGGTAGTGTGGTTAGAGTGAGGCACTTGGGAGAAGTTTGAAGGAAATGAATTTTAATTTTGAGTATTTTACAGTATTTTCGAGGTAAAGACCAATTCTTCTTGAATCATTTTTTACTGGTGATATCAATTCACCTATGATACGGTGAATTGGTGATAAGGAAAGTGATCTTTTAATTTTGGACTTATGAAAATATCAATTTAATGTTGATCATAAAACCAGTAGTTTATATTTTCTGTGGTTCACATACCACTATTTTTTTAACTCTTTAAATGTGCTTAATGCACCATAAGTTATGATTTTCAGTAGTTCATAAAAAAAACTATTTTTTTCACATTAAATAGTATATTTTGTATTAATTGTGATTCATATTGCGTGGTATTTGGTATTTTTAATATATTTTTATTCAATGATTATTATATTCCTACATGTCAAGTTCTGTTGATTACAGATTTTAAGTCATGATATAACTATCAATATGATCATTCGTGTTTAAATATGTTGGAGTATACTTGTGAATAATTTTTGAAGTACTTTATATATATAAAGTTTAATATATATTATACTTGTAAGTGGTGCCAATTCCGTAATATAACACATATCCAAATGTTATACAAACTGCATAAATATCATTGTTTACATTATACTTATTTATAAGCAATGGTACTCAATGACAACAAAAAAAGCTAAATATTCAATAAATTTAAATTTCCAGGGGGAAATGATACAGGAAGTTTACACCTTTATTATAATTAATTTGAAAGAAATAATAAATGTATCTAAACATTCTAAAATTATTATCATCATAAAAGTTATCTTCATATTAATGTCTGTATAGATAAATATTGACTAAGCAATTAGTGGTTAGAGTAAATAGTATATCATGTGTTATACTATTTATCTGTTTATATATTTTATTAATATCAATTAACTATGTAATTCTCGTCCAACACTTTCTCTCTCTCTCTCTCTGTATATATATATATATATATATATATATATGTATGTATGTATGTATGTATTACAGCAGAGAGAGTTTAAATATTTTTATAAGAAGTAAAAAACACCACATAACTAGTTTAACTCTGAAACAAGTGTAGGATGTCTCGAATGTTCTGTCAAAGAAGAGCTGTACCATCAGATTTATTTATATAAAGGTATTAACGGTTCAATAGTTTCTTATTTTCTAGTTAAAGAATTATTTTGTCTTAAAATGTCATAAATGATAGCTTTATTTGCTTCATTTTTAAAATTTTATTTTTTATAAAGAAATGTCACATAAAAGTCATTCGATATCTGCATTTAACAAATTAATATAGATAACATAATAAAAGCATATATGCTATAACTATTTTCAACCGAATTAAATTCCATTCATCGAAACTATACTAAAAAGAACTATATTCCTTGAAATATTCTAACATAGATACAACTATATTTTTTCATACATTTTAATACAAGCAAGGTTTGATTTTGGATAAAAGAATCAGAAATTTGTCCTATTTGCTCTGACGCTATTATCGAAAATTTTATAGTTCAAATTATTATGTTTTTTTTTGTATAAAAAACGCTTAAACCTTTTAGGCATATATAGTTTTAGAAATAAGACCTTCAATTTTCAATTTTAACATCCGCAGAATTTGTCTACACAAAGTTCACCAGAAGGCTGAAATATTGAATAATACTATTATGTCACTGTTTCAAAAAGGGGGCAGCTGGAGTCATGACTCAGACAGCAGCCAGACTCTTAGGAATCGATTTCAAACATTCAGTAATATAAAACAAATTTACGTTTATTCTACTGTAAATATAACAAAGCCCTTCTTACTTAATCGTCCAACATTCAATGTTTAGAAGAAATAAAAAAAAATTCAATTAATGGTAAAAAAAATGGAATAATTCAAATAATTTTACAACAATAAATTCTACTGACGAATACATGTAATTTAATTTATTGAGAACTATAAACTAAAAACTTCAGAATTTCTTAATTCTATAAAATCTACAATTCATTCCATAATATCCTTTCAATGCAAGTGGAGAAGGAGAGATGAATCAAAATTAGTATACTTATTGTTAAATACCTAGTTCTCATTAAAAAAACTTAAAATTCTGACACGAATTAAGGTACAATTTCTTATTTCTGTAACTTTATTAAAGAGTGTGCTATTAAGAGTGTGCTTTCTTGTTGGCAAGCTATAAAAAGGAACGGATGAAAAGTTAGAAAAGAAAAAAAATAGCTACGCTAGAGAATAAAAATCAATAAATTTAATTTCTGACACTTGAAATATTTATTTGATGCAAAAGTAAAAATGGGGGAGGGGGAGGTGAAGTGATCGAAAAACTAATTTCTTACTTATGTATGGAAAAAACTAATGTAAATATTTCTAAATGTAAGTATTTCTAAATATGTACAATTTAATAAACATTTAACAAAATTTTATACAAAACTAGCTTAAAACTAAATCTAAGGAAACTAAATAATATATTCTGTAAAAGGAAATTTGATTATTTCAACTTTCAGTGCACATATCGCTGAATAAAGATACAGTAAATATTATATATATAATTCTAGAAATGTACGTTTAAATTGAATTAAAAAAATAATAACTGGATATTGTTTTAGAATTTTTTTTATACTTATTTTGTTTCACATAATTCTTTGAAAATAAGATAGATTTATACTCAATATTTGAAGCATGTGTTACATTTTATTTTTAAACACTAACAGTAACTTTCTTAAAGATTATTTTACGTACCTTACAACTATAGGTATGTATATTTGAAACATCACGTCTCTCAGTTGAAGTATGGGAAACCGACATAGTGAAATATTTTTTTTTCAGAGCTTCTGTTAAACTATCAGAGGACCTTCTCAATTTTCAATTTATCAAATTCGATAGAATGTTAAATAATCTTACTTTTCTTCATGATTTTTCAGCAGCTCAAATACTCAATATGCTTAAGATATACAAAATAAAGTTATATGCATTAATCTATTCGATAATATTTTACCCATAGAATGTGAAAATATATGTGTGCATGTGACAGAAAATCATTTACTATTCTAACTTCATCTATTGAACTCACAAAATGTTCCTGGTTTGCATTATTTATATGTAGTCAAAATGTTATGATAGATTATTGGTATACTAAACAATCCTTAGTAAAAAAAACACTTTTGAATAAGAAGCTAACCATTATGAAAAAAAAAAATAAACTGAAAATCCTTGCCAAATTCTTATGATCTGAAAATAAGAAAGCTTATTTTTTTGCCATTTTTATCTACAAAAGGCCTTGATTCTCAATCCATTTAGAAAGAAATCTGTCATATAACTTTACTAAATTTTAATAAATTATTTTTTCAAGTAAAGATTAAGAGTGGAATTAGTAGTCAATTTAGTAATCAATTTAGTAGTTAATGTAATTAGTAGTTTTTATATTTAACCACTTGTAACATTAGACTACCTGCGATTTTCGTTTGATTCACTTTGTTAATTTTTTATTAAGTGAATTCCATAGAATAAATCCGCATCCTACCTAATGAATCGTGATCGTCTCAAATTAGATAAACTAAAGAAATGTAATGAATTGAATACACGGAATGTTTATTCAAGCTGAAAAAAATTGAATGTAGCGAAAGTTGAGTAGTTAGAAGCAAGAAATTGGAAATTAACGGTTACAGTAATTAATAATTATAATGATTAATAGTACCGAGTAATCGTAGTTGACATATAGTTGAACCTACATAAATAGCTAACGGTTAGAAATACATTCATGGACAAAAAAATTAGCGCACCAAGAAATAATTGCGGGATCGTAACGAAACTTGACATGAAGATACATGTTGCAGAGATATGCAAATGATTAGAAATGCAGCGTGATTGCGCATTACGTATAGCCTGTAGAGGGCGTTTAACGTCGTTCTCCGTGTAGTATAAAACAGGTAACCAAAGCTTGTTTGAGTGTGCTGAATCGTTTACAATGGAAGAGCTGAGGTAAACATGTCATTACGCCGTTTCCGAAGACAATATGAGCAGCTGTCGCAGTTTGAGAAGGGGAGAATCATCGGCATGATGGAAGCTGGTAGTCAGCTAGGCAAGTAACTCATAAATTAAGCCGCTCTGATTGTGTTGTGAGGAGGTGTTGGGACCAGTGGATCCAAAAGAGATGTTATTTACACGAAGACGAGTCTCAGGACGCCCTCCACAGACCAGTCGTCGAAAAGACCACCACATCTTAAGAAATGCATGCGTAAAGCCAACTGCTTCATCGGCCGCCAACCAGGCACATGTATCACCTTTACTAGGGGCCCCTGTATCTTCTCGAACCATACGAAGGCGCCTGGCTTAAGGGCATTTAGGATCGTGGCACCCATTACATATGCTGCCCTTGACACTCAACCATCGAAGCCTCCATTTGGAGTGGTGCCGCGCACGAGGATACTGTACTGCAGCGGAATGGAACCAGGTCCTCTTTAGGGACGAATCCAGATTAAATCTCAGCAGTGATGACAATCGTGTTCGTTTGTGGAGACCCCTTGGAGAACGTCTCAATCCTGCCTTTGCTTTACAGCGACACACCGCTCCCACAGCTGGTGGGATGGTATGGGGTGCCATTGCCTACAATACAAGGTCACCCCTAGTATTGATCCGTGGCACCATGACAGCCCAGCGGTATGTTCCATGACATCTTGCAACCACATGTGTTGCCGCGCATGCAACGGTTCTCAGGAGCCATTTTTCAACAAGACAATGATCGGCCTCACATGGCAAGGGTGTCACAAGACTGTCACCGCACTGTTACTACCCTTCCTTGGCCTGCCCGATCCCCAGATTTGTCTCCAATCGAGCATATCTGGGATCATTTGGGACGGCGAGTTGGGCATCCCACGAGTTTGAACGAACTAGAGGCAAGGTTACAGCAAATATGGAACAAAATGTCTCAAGACATCGTACAGAACTAGTATGCCTCAATGCCCGATCGAATAGCATCGTGCATTTGCGCTATAGAAGGTTCAACAGGGTATTAAGTCCTCCGTTCTTTTGCCCTTTTTCTGAAATAAATGATATTTTTTCTTTGATTTTCTAATCATTTACTTATATCAAAGTAGTTATTACGTATGTAAAATTTCGTTTCATTTTGACGACTCCTTCGTGCGCTAATTGTTTGTCCATGAGTGTATCTTCGAGAGTAAGCGAATGTTCATACTCGTATACTCACTCGAACCACTGGTGTTTATGATTAAATTCCCTCAGACCTTAACAAGTGGGTAAGGGATTTATCAGATTATTATTTGAAGCCAGATTGTAGTCCCAATGAGGTCTGATAGACAAAGAGTGAAATAGAGAAAGAGTGAGAGATTATTGTGTATGCATCATTTGAAGCAATTTAAATATATTAAAAAATAATCATCTGTTTCCTTCATTTGATTATTATTATTATTGTACTGATACCTTAGCTTGTAATATTATTCTTCTGTGATTTAACTCGAATATTTCAAGCTAGACTGATATGTGTTCTTAAAATAGCATAATTAATACTTTATGCACACTATGTAATATTGCAAGATTTTATAAAGCATATATTTTGTATTCATCGTATTTGAAATACCTATTAATTACAGAAATATATTTTGTTTAAAAACGGAAAAGGTTTCACGAGAAGGGTAAGACTAATGATAAACAATTTTATAACTCTGCTCACTAAAACTTAGGAACCAAATTATTGAACGTATTGTTTCTTTGGTTCATATGAATATTTTAATTTTAACGCACGATACTTACGGTGTTTTAAGCAGTATCTCTAGGAAATGAGGGCTATATATAAGTATAGATTAAAACATCCCAAAATATAAATCTCTACATTTTGACCGGAATTTGAAAATACTAGATTTGTTTATTAAATAAATCAAATTTTAAGATGGCATTAATTGTTATAAATATCAGTATCTTATATGAATTAATAAATATTAAAATGAAATTAGAACTGGATATTTTATTAAGAGTGACGACTATTTATTTATAATACTATTTTCATGAATTATGAGATAAAGTCATCTCCAGTTTTCAGATCATGCCTTGATTTATTGAAACATTTTTAAGAAATGAAGCAAAAAAAAATCATTTTAATAATAAACATCAAAAAACTAACACCTTAATTGAAAAATAATGGATTAATTTAATATGAGAAATATAAAATATTGTGATTATGTATTAAAATAGCTCTGAGAAGTAACACAAGAGCTGATTGGATCCCATTGAATTGATGAGGACAACACTTAATCTAAACGCCCTCCCCTCCAAATATCCATTCAACGCCATTAGAGAGGACTTGGGACCTCGGCCAAATTTAACCTGCATCAGCCCCTCTTTTTGGCGGGTCTTTAATGACATCAAGACTTGTACTCATGACTTGATGATAACATTGCCGTCTGCAAGTCCACGACCTTGACAGTAGGCTACCACGGCCACAAAATGAAGATAATTTTGTTTTAATGTCTTACTACTATGAGGCTAATTGTGGCTTTAATTGAGTATTATTAGGAGTCTTAGAGAGTCAAATGTGTTTCTCATTAACTCATTATAACAATTATGTATCCTTATCCTGTGCTGAGTAAGTCATTTATAAATTATTCAGCTATATATCTTCGAAACACAATCATGTTAAAGCATCTCTACCAGAATTTACTGACATAAATCGATTTATACATCCAAGTAATTAAATCAACTCTCTAGCTTGTAAGTAAATATAATCTAAGTAATGAGACATAAACAATTTGAAAATGTTATAGGGTAAATGTTTAATTTCACGGTAGAACATTCTTCTCGTACATAGAATAATGGCTTACATCATATAAAAATTAAACAGTAATGTGATTGACTCGCTGTATGGTATTTAATGTACTTTCCGATTTTTTCATTAGAGATATCAAGACAATTATTCAGTGCAGATACCTCTCTTTAATCCTGTATTTAATTGTTCGGCCCAATCTATAATCTGACTCTAATCATGATGTTCAAAATAGGACTTTATCGCGTTGATTCGAGGTCACGATACAGTGCTGCTGGCCTTGAAATCCTTTGTTCAGCGAAGCAGTCAATTTATTCAATATAGTATTTTTAGTTTTCTAGTTAGTAACAAATTGAGTTAATACATTAAATTACATATTACGTGTGTATTATAATAATATATTATACAGTATAGAGAAATTAAAAACATTCTAGGAGCCCAGAGGTGATATTTACTCTTTCTGGATGGCATGCCTTCGTATAAGACGTTCCCTGGAGAAGGAAGGGAATCGGAAGGAACTGTCGCACGAGCCGAAGGATTTGCGCCTCTAAGCCTAACCTTAAAAAAGAAACCACAAAAAAAAGTTTCTGTCATAACGTTGTAATTTTTGGAAAACGTTTAGATTTTTACTTAAGCTGTTATATATTTTTAAATTAGCATTTTCAATAATCTTTTTTTTTTTTTTCAATTTACAGAAAAATGTGTATTAAGAAGTGCTTACATTGAGAAATAATTTTCAGAAGCGCTATTGAATTTATTCCAAATTTTTATGGACAAAATGCATCAATAAACTACGAAATTAATAAAAAATATACAAGAAAGTCTATTTACAAGAAGTAACAAAACTTAAAGTGATGACTAAATGTAGTAATATTTGAAGTGCGGAAAAACGCAAGTCCTGTTTTGTCCGTCTCTGACAAAATGTCCGCGGCAGCAGATTCACTTGAAATATTCCTTTCAAACCTCTTAGATAATTAATCACACTCGCATTATTAGTTGAATAATCGACCATGTAAGTATATATTTCTCATAAACAACGCTTTCTCGGAATTATAAACATGAATCAAGGCTTCTCGAAATAAAAAATGGGAAGCAAACGATTAATGTAGGAAAGCAACACTAACAGCAACAGTACTGATGGTAAAACTCTAAGAAAATAAATTATAAATTTAATAGCAAAAACTAATAATAAAAGGATTTGGAGAGAAACAAGAAACGCGAATGCGTATTTCACGTAGACATTTAAAGAGCCGAGCTCAGTTAGTTCACATTATACTTTCCCTCCTACCCCTTAACAGCTGTTGTACAAAATACCAATATAAGGCAAAATGTGACCTAATTGAATGTCAGGATCCTAAAGCTATGCTTAGTTGAAAAGTAATGGACGCAGGGCGCAGATTAGAGATATTTAGATAACGTTCCTCCTTAGAATGTGAATAGGCATCGTTCGAGTACCTGAGCTCATTCACCACTGATGCGTATTTGGGACGTCTGGCAGTGAACGATCATCGCGAGGATGCGTACATGATAAGTTCGTCCCGAAAGGGTTAAAGGGTAATAAAAATATTAAGAGTAAGCACATGTGTCTAAAGTAACTCTACACAACCAATTTTATATATACTTATTTATATAAACTTTTATTTTGAGCTATGTTTATTTATCACTACAAGGATATTCAATTGAATTAGTTTCCAAAACATAAATTTAATTTCATATTTACTAGGAAAATGAAATAATTTGTCAGATATTTATATCGATTATACACATTAAGAATGGATGTAAACACATTAAATATGTAATTTCATTGATCACATTTTAATCAACAAGGATTTAACTTCTCTCTCTCTCTCTCTCTCTCTCTCTCTCTATATATATATATATATATATATATATATATATATATATATATATATATATATATATATATATATATATATGTTAGGTTACATATAAACAAAAAAAAATTCCATATGATCACTATAAGTCCAAAATTTCATAACAACCTTATTTATGTTAGAACTGCCATTAGCGTTATGATACTACATACTGTGCAAATGCGAATAAATTACTACAAAATATATTATAAGAAAATCATAATAAATTTCATAAAACTGCTACCACTAAAATAGTACTTAGATAATTTTAAGAATAAAAATCAAAAATTAAAATTGTATTCACAGTTATGATATTGATTTTTTTTTATTTAATTAGAAATAGATAATCAACTTAAAGCACTATAATTAAAACATCAATCAATAACTCCCAAGACTACCCCAGAGATGGCGCTCGTAGTAAACCAGTAACCAGGTCTTTCTAGAGTACTAACCTTTGCTTGAAACGTGTCAAAATTTTAAGTCGATCGGACCAGAAACAGCTGAGTTATCGAGGTTGGAGTGAAGTCGTTTTGTAGTTTGTTTAAAAAATTGAAAAAACCGAGTTTCGTGTTCTGATAAAACATTGTTTTTTAATGGGTAAAAACACCGTGCAAGCGAAACAATGGATTGAAAAATGTTACCCGGACTCTTGTCCATCAAAAGCAACGATTTGTCGGTGGTTTGCCGAGTTTAAACGTGGTCGTACCGACACAAATGACGCGGAACGCTCGGGTAGACTTGTGGAAGCCGTTACACCGGAAAATGTGAGTGAAGTGACAAAAGTTATAATGAAAGATCGTAAAGTGAAGCTCCGTGAGATTGCTGAGATGACACAGATATCATATGGAAGTGTATTTACTGTCCTTCATGAAAAATTGAGCATGAAAAAGGTTTTTTCCAAGTGGGTGCCGCGATTGCTTTCGATGGAACAAAAACAGCAACGAGTCGATGATTCAGAAAGCTGTTTATCGCTATTTACTCGCAACAAAAAAAGATTTCTTGCGGGAAAAAAAAAAAAAAATATTTGGGGGAAAAAAAAAAAATTGGAAAAACGTTGGAACGATTGTATCACCCTAAAAGGTGATTAACTAAAGGTGTTATGTTGATGAATAAAAAAAAATTTGCAAAAAAAATGTTTTCAATGTTAGTCTCGGGAGTTATTGATTAATGTGTTACTTATAATGATGATTGTATTAATAAATTAATTTTTATGAGATATTAAAAATTTTAGTTCTATTGTATTTACAGAAAACTATATTAGTTATAAAGATAAAAAATTTTAAGGAAATGAAGAGTATTCCTCTGGAGGAACTTATATATGTAACAAAATTATCATTTACATCATTTCAGTAATGAAAGAATGTGAGTCGAATCCATGTTCAAGCTCAACTGTTGTCTTTATTTGCTATTCGTTGAGAGAGAGAGAGATTATAGCTTTATGGCTGTAGATACAATTCTGCAGTTTCATGAAATTTACTAGAGCACAGAAGAATATGAGATTGGTATACATTTGTGAAAACGCGTCGCAGGGTAGGCCTGCCGGGACAAAGCAGGACAGAGAGCTATAATTTTGTTTTCATTGTCAGTTTTTAGTGGTGAACAGCGCAGTGTCTCCTGCACTGGCGAGACAAAAAAAGAATGCGCTTCTTCACTGTGCACCCAGTAATATAATTGGGATTTTCTATGGACATTTTTTCACGGGATAGATCTCACAGTTCTAGGCGTAGAGATTCTCAGGGATTTCCGCTATAGATAGTCTATTAGGGATTACTTTTGACAATTTAAAACCATGGGATAGCGGATTAAATAAATTTTATAAGAATGCGATCTCATAAATAAAAGGATAATTTGAAATTTTATCAGAAAATAAAAAGAATCTCTTTACATTTGAATTAGACAGCATAGGATAGGATAGAAAATTAAATTATTACGAGAAAATATTAAATTAAAGTTAAATAATTACACACAGAGAGAGTTATATATATATATATATATATATATATATATTATCTCTCTCTCTCCCTTTATAAATATACATACATATATATATATATATACATATATATATATGTAGGATTTTCCATCCAATTATTATTAAGCAATTAATTTTATTTTTTCAATCTACTGTAAAACCAGTTCCTCCGATACTCAATAGATATCGCCACGATTCAAGAGTCATGTGATAAGCTCATGCAACGCCACCTATCCGAGAATAAAACTAAGTGACGCTCGTTTTCGCGCTCTCTTTTGCCGCCACTTTCTCCGCTTCTGTTTTCCTTCGCTACCCGCTTCGGAAGTAAACTTCAACGCCTGAGCGCGTTCCAACGTCCATCGATAATATGGGTTAAATGAGGCAGCCATCTATCTTTATCTGACGAACTGGTCAACTTACTTTTCACATCATAATGTAAATACTTTTCACTCTTCATCATCTCTCCTAATAAACGAGTAAAACTACGGCAAGCTTCATCCTTGAATATCATCAACAACATTACATGGAATCCGAAATTACCCCCCTAGACAACCAGCCCATTGCGTAAGAGCAAACCATCGTAGATTCGGGATGAACAATCTCCTTCACCCCACGGTCTACAAAATTTATGGCGGCTCCGGCCGGGATTCCTTCAAAATGTATGAGTGATCGGACCGGGATTGCGTCAAAATTAATGGGAGAGAATTACATGAAGAAAAGAAAATTAGATGCTCGCCCTGAGATCAACAAAATTTCCCAGATGCTAATGCCGACGTATGCCTTTACAGCAAGAATAGGCAGTTTCCAGTGACAACGTATGCCTCTACAGCAAACATAGCCAGTGTGCAACGATAACGGATATACTACAAAAAAAATGTGTGCCTAGTCCATTTCCACGATTAGTTTCCTACTACGACAAGTGTGTCCCGCCTACAAGTAGAACCTCAGTTTTTCTATCATCAAATGCTTCTTCGCATCAAGTTATTTATTTGTGCTAGTGATACTCTAAATGTGTATTTAGTTTAAGCTCTTTATAAAGGCCTTCGATTGCTGAAAGAGCGTTGTTTTAAAAAATACATATATAAAATCCAGCTTATATTAATGTGCAAGTTTCACCGCAAGATTCCAGGTACTGTAAAACATTTATTTTTTCGGGCAATCATCTAATTCTAATGAAGTGCCGTCATGTAATGTTTTTTTTTAATTATAAGAAGAAATATCTGAAGAAAAAGTAAATTAAACGTATCATTTTCTAAGTGCATTTATATATATATATATATTCAAATTGTCATCTTAAGTTCAAAATCTAAGAGTGTCTTTTTTTTATTATTATTGTGTGTGTGAATTGATATGGCATGATATCAAATCAGTCAGCGCTCTCATGGCAGAAACGAATAAATGCATAAGTAATTAGACTTCCTCTTTCAAAATCGTAAACATTTCAACAGATCTCCCCTTTCCCATAATTTCAACGTAGCCGAAACATGTCTGCTGTTTCATTTCACTCTCTCAATGAATGATAACTTATTACTTTTAAAAAATAGGTTTGGCAGATTCTTGAATTCTAAATTAAACGAATTGAAAGTGTATTCTCAAAATAGATGATTTTGTTTTTTTTTATTCTATGATTATTTCACTGTATGTCTGAATATTTTTTTTTGGTTCTAATTGAATTACTTTATATTCTTTCACAATGTTTAGTTTTAGTTCTGTGGAAAATTTTAACTAAGGGATTTCAGATTGATATGATGAATAATTCCTTTTTTTTAAAAAAAAAAAGGTGTACTTTAACAAATTATATTACAATATTATTTTTATTATTTTCACAATTTATTTCAAATATCCTTGCATTAATTATTGTGTTCGATATATATATATATTGATATACATGCATTTATCTAAGCAAATTAATTAAACAATATTCACCATAATAAGCGTGTTTCATTTTAAAATCACTTTTGTTGTTATTTCGCAAAAACGATTAGAGTATAAATTTTCAAATTTATTCATTCTATTTAACTATTCTCATATTAATTTTAAAATGTCGTACCTCACTAAAGGACGTCGGGAAGATATATTTATCCTAGCGAAAGAATTAGATCTAAAACCTGATTCTTCAATGACAGTTAAGAAATTAAGGGACTTAATCACTAAAGATACTGAATATGATGAGGAAATCACTAAAAATTTGTTTACGAGTATAATAGAGCAACGAAAAGAAGAAATTGAAGAAAAGTTGCACCTTGAAACACTTGCTGTAGAAGAGAAACGACGACAAGATCAACATGAAATTGAGTTAGAGCGATTAAAATTAGAAAATCAACTCAAATTATACTCAACGGTTGACGAAACCGACCATTCGAAATTAATAGGCAAGGAAATATCCAAATTTCTCCATAAATATGAAGTTAAAGAAGATATAAGCTTATATTTAGTGTTTTTCGAACGTCAAGTGCAACGATTAACAATTTCAAGAGAACATTGGGTTTCATATCTTTTAGGACTCTTACCGTCCGAAATTTCTCACATAATTGCACGTGAACCAGAGGAGATAGCAAACAACTATGACCACGTAAAATAAGTTCTGCTTAAAAGATTTAAATTAACGCCAGAAAAGTTTCGCCAGTTATTTACCACGCATCAAAAAGTTTATAGCCACACTTGGACCGATTTTTATCACGAACTTGCAACATATTTTGATGGATGGATATCAGGGTTAAAAATCGAATCTTTTGAAGAATTAAGGAAACTGATCATCTCAGATCAAATGAAACGTAGAGCTCCTACAGACTTTAAGCAACATTTTCTAGACGAATGGACAACGATAAATTCGCCAGCCGAATTAGCAGAAAAGTTCGAAGAGTATGAAGACGTCAGGAGAACATTAAATCAAAAGCCAGTTAATACGCATTTTAGGGGTAAACAAGATTTCAGAGCTTCAGAAAAATTTCGTCAGTTTGAATCACCACGAAAGTTCGAGCAGGATAGATCAAGTTGGAAAGTTGCAGCAACCACTAATTACTATCGACATCACGATGCTCAATCAGCCAGTCACGGAAGTTATGAAGGAAATCACGTAAACTCAAATCGACGGATCGAAAATCGAATTCACGGGAGAGAAAGGTATTCGAATTCAAATGTTTCTAATCACGCTCAAACGAATTACTCCAGGTTTAGAAGATTCAACGATTCAGCGAAAGAGCTAAATACAAGCCAGCCGAAGAGAACTACGAATTTCACGAGAGAAACAAGCAAACCTACGGCAACATGTGCCACGATCAGTCAAGAAAATCTACGCACCAAGGAAATAATGTTTGGAAACAAGAAAATTACTGCGCTTATCGACACCGGAAGTACCGTCAGTCTACTACGAGAAAATACCAGCAGAAGAATCTTCGATCCAACGAAACTAGCGAAGAACAAAATTCTCTTAACAGGCATAGGTGATGCTCAAGTCACTACGATGGGATCCTTCGAACAAGAATTTCAGATGGATGAAGAAAACTATTCACTAACTTGGCATGTAGTGCCTACAGCAAAACTAAAATTCGAAGCAGTCATAGGTTCAGATATTTTAGAACAAGCATTAGTCAACTTCATGAAGAATGGTGTAGAATTTGTTAAATATGAAAATCAAGCATTCTTAATGCAGATACTAGCGGAAAACGTCGAAAAAGTAGAACTGAATCACATAGGAGATCCTGAGATCAAAAAAGAACTTACGAAAATGATAGAAAGCTACAAGCCTGAAAAGACTGCAAGCACCGATGTTACCATGCGACTTATTTTAAAAGATGATGAACCAGTTTGTCAATCGCCACGCCGATTAGCATTTACGGAAAGAGAAGAAGCAAACAAACAGATAGAAGAATGGCTCAAAGAAGGCATCATACTCCCAAGCTCATCAGAATACGCCAGTCCAGTCGTAATGGTCAAAAAGAAAGATGGAACTTCGAGAATGTGCATCGATTACCGAAAACTGAACCAGAAGCTAGTGAAAGATAAATTTCCTTTACCTCTCATCGAAGATGTTTCAGATACGCTACAAGAAGCAAAAGTTTACTCCACGTTAGATTTACGAAATGGTTTTTACCACGTCAGCGTTGATGAAGATTGCAGAAAATTCTCGTCTTTTATCGTTTCAGATGGACAGTTCGAGTTCAATAAAGTTCCTTTTGGGTTAAGCTTGAGCCCAGGTGTTTTTCAGAGATTTGTTACAAGCATATTCAGAGACCTTACGCGTAAAAGAATTTTAGTAAGCTATATGGATGACCTTATTGTTCCAGCGAAAGATGAAAGAGAAGGACTCCAAAAACTTAAAATTGTATTCGAAGTTGCTAAGAAATATAGTCTAGAGATAAAATTCAAGAAGTGTCAGTTTCTAATGCGAAAGGTTGAATTTTTAGGACACATAGTAGAGAATGGAATCCTCAAGCCCTCAGTTGCAAAGACATTAGCAGTTGCAAAATTTCCAGAACCAACGACCGTAAAGAAAGTACAAAGTTTTCTAGGATTAACAGGATATTTCAGAAAATATGTCAAAGATTACTCGAAAATTGCAAAACCGCTAAGCGACCTTACAAGGAAAGAAAATCCGTTTGTTTTTGGAACACAACAGAAAGAAGCATTCGAAAAGTTAAAGAAAGTATTGTCTGAAAGTCCAGTCTTACACATTTACAAGTATGGAAGAAGAACAGAATTACACACAGACGCAAGTAAACTAGGCTACGGAGCAGTTTTATTGCAAGAAGCCGACGATGGCAAATTACATCCTATTTATTATATGTCGAAGAAAACAAGTCCAGCTGAAGAGAAGTATGATAGTTATGAATTAGAAGTTCTCGCAATTATAACAGCATTAAAGAAGTTTCGAGTATACCTCTTAGGTCAGCATTTCAAAATAGTCACAGATTGTTCTGCGTTCCAAAAGACCATGCATAAAAAATATTTGATTACACCTATAGCCAGATGGGCTCTTCAATTAGAAGAATTCGACTACGAAATCGAACATCGAACAGGAACAAGAATGCAACACGTAGATGCTTTGAGTAGACATCCTGTCATGATGATCATCAGTGACACTCTAACAGCGAAATTAAAGAAAGCCCAAGAAGAAGACGAAAACATTTTGACATTGAAGTCGATATTAGAAAAGCACGATTCAGAAGACTTTTTTGAAAGAAATGGAATATTCTACAAATACTCAAACGGTAGAGAATTGATAGTAGCTCCAAAAGACATGCAAATTGAATTAATTAAATTAGCTCACGAAAATGGTCATTTTTCAGTAGCAAAAACAGAAGAGATTGTCAAACAAGAATTTTTTATTCCAAATTTAACGAAGTTAGTAAAGAACGTAATAATAAATTGTGTACCATGTATCTTAGCTAATAGAAAGAGTGGCAAAAAGGAATGTTTTTTAAATCCTATTCCAAAAGAAGACAACCCTTTAAGCACATACCATATCGATTTCATAGGACCGTTACCATCAACAAATAAGACTGTGTCAGCTGAAAACGCTCTAGAGAAGCTGAAACTACAACAAAAAAAACCTTTGGAAACCCCGTTAGAATCATATCAGATAGAGGATCAGCGTTTACTTCGAAAATGTTTAGTGATTATTGCACATAAGAAGGTATTCAACATCTACAAATTGCCACGGGTGTACCACGAGGAAATGGACAAGTTGAAAGAATCCACCGTACACTTATCCCAGTTTTAACTAAACTAACTTTAAATGACTCTACTAAATGGTACAAGTATATTGATAGACTTCAGAGAATCCTTAACAGCACAACCTGTCGAAGCACAAAATGGTCACCATTCGAACTTTTGATTGGTACTAGAATGAGAAGCAAAGAAGATGTCAGAATTAAAGACTTTCTCCTCGAAGAACTACACGAACAACGAGAATTCCTAAGAAAAGACGCTAAGAAGAACATAGAAAAAATACAATACGCAAATCGGAGAACTTACAACAAGAAACGAAAGAAAGCTCCGGAATACAAAAAAGGTGATCTGGTAGCCATCCAAAGAACTCAATTTGGAGTTGGACTAAAACTAAGACCGAAATTCTTAGGACCATATAAAATCACCAAAGTCAACCCTCGTGACAGATATGTAGTAGAAAAGGTTGGTCATCACGAAGGACCGAACTCTACCACCACTTCTGCTGACATGGTAAAACATTTTTCTATCAACACCATTTAAATATCAAACATAGTTATTATTTGGTGAAGTTCGTTTGATTTAATTTCATGCTGTATTATTTTCTTTTTATGTACTAGATATTATCTTGTGTTATTTACATTTTTTATACATGTTTTTTTTACATTTTATGCTGCTTTATATCAGAATTTTTATCAATCCTATATTGTGAAGTGATAAGAAAAAATGATTACATATTTTGCTCCATGTAAAATATTGAAAGGTTTTGAAATTCATTTTTTACTATTATTGTGTTATTCGTTATTTTGTATTATTAGTTATTTTGAAAAGTATAAAGTATAATTAGTGAAGTTTTCAAAATTCCAGTAAAGCTGGAGGCCATCTCTATTTGGAGGGGTCGAACTCTGTAGGATTTTCCATCCAATTATTATTAAGCAATTAATTTTATTTTTTTCAATCTACTGTAAAACCAGTTCCTCCGATACTCAATAGATGTCGCCACGATTCAAGAGTCATGTGATAAGGACATGCAATGCCACCTATCCGAGAATAAAACTAAGTGACGCTCGTTTTCGCGCTCTCTTTTGCCGCCGCTTTCTCCGCTTTTGTTTTCCTTCGCTACCCGCGTCGGAAGTAAACTTCAACGTCCGAGCGCGTTCCAACGTCCATCGATAATATGGGTTAAATGAGGCAGCCTCTATCTTTATCTGACGAACTGTCAACTTACTTTTCAAATCATAATGTAAATACTTTTCACTTTTCATCATCTCTCCTAATAAACGAGTAAAACTACGGCAAGCTTCATCCTTGAATATCATCAACAACATTACATGAAATCCGAAATTACCCCCCTAGACAACCAGCCCATTGCGTAAGAGCAAACCATCGTAGATTCGGGATGAACAATCTCCTTCACCACACGGTCTACATATATATATATATATATATATATATATATATATATA